>JANGFJ010000271.1:0-57081 GCA_025758675.1 Naganishia antarctica
GAAGGAAGAAGGAAGAAGGAAAGAAAGAACAGGGAAGAAAGGAGAAAGGGACGAGACGAAGATGACAATCCGACAATCCGTGTTTCAGCTCGCCGTCGATCGCGCCCCGCCTAATACGCGAACGAGTGATTAGCATCCTCGTGGGCGACGTCACATCGCCTTTTGTCCCGCAGCCTGCGACCTGCAATGCACCTCCTCCTCGCAGCCGGCTCAAACGGCTCAGGCCAACTCGGCATCGCACACCGCGACGACCAGCCCTCGTTCACCCCCTGCTCCCGCGCGGACGCCGACACATGGCCCCAAATCCACGACCTCGTATCCGGCGCAAACCACTCCTTGCTCCTCTCCGGTGCGCATCCGAGACAGGTATCGCTCACCGGGTCGAACGAGTACTACCAGCTTGGACCGCAGTTCGGACGACAGACGTTGGATGTGTGGACGCGGTTGGATCTGGATTCCTTGCTGGATAGTGCGGGACTGCGCGGTTCTTCGATCGAGTATGAGCCGATAGCTATCGGCTGTTCATGGACGACCAGTTTCATCGCATTCTCACGGACGGTCGTATCTTCACCATCCGTCAAGCACTCGCCTCTCGTTCGATTATCGGATATCATCCTCTCTTTTGGAACAAACGATTTCGGTGAACTCGGATGCGGGAGAGGGAGGGACGATGGCCCCGTCGCATCGGAAGAACGCGGTCGAGTGCAGATCGTACGTCTACCAGGGTGGGACGACGTCGCGTCAGATCCGTCGAGGCAGGTGATGTGCATCCAGCAACTCTCAGCCAGTCAACGACACGTGGTATGCCTCGTCGAAGTCTCGACGCCCGGCAATGTCGCTCCGGTAGTGCAGAAAGTATACGGCTGGGGTGCAGCGCGACATGGCCAGCTATCATCTGAAAGCTGGAACCACCTCAACGCAACTGCGTCATCGTCAAGCAATCCACCGAATTCCGCGCGTAAAGCAACAACCTCTAAAACGAAATCGAAATCGAAACCGAAACCCAATCACCCGAAATACCCCCCATCACACTGCACGCCGATCCCAATCAACATACCCACCACTCCCCGCATCACACAAATATCCACCGGCGCATCACATACAACCATCCTCCTCTCCACAGGGCACCTCATCCCCCTCGGGAACAACGCCAAACGCCAACTCGACGTCCCCCGCACGTCCGTCCGCGCAGTCGGATGCACATGGAACGGGACTGTCGGCTGGTCGTCCGTCGAGGGTGGAACAGAGGTCTGGTCTACGGGAAGTAACACCCACGGACAACTCGGACACGCCGAGGGGACGTGGTGGGGGGTCGATATCCCGGCCGTGCGGTCGGAGGCGGGAACGGTTCGGAAACTCGTGGGTGGGAGTGAACATGTGCTTGTGGTCGTTGATGCCGCGACTGTTCCCGCCGGTACCGATGAGCGGAGGTTGTATAGATGGGGATGGAATGAGCATGGGAACCTTGGTTTGGGGACGCGTGAGGATCAGGGGAGGCCGGTGTGGGCTCCGGTTGTCGTCCCGGGTGTGGCGGGGCGTGTGGATGTGCTTGATGCGTGGGCGGGATGTGGGACGAGTTGGGTCCTTGTCGAGGTGGATGGCGAGATCTAGGTGTATCGTCTAGTTGATGAAATACATGCATTCACAGGTTTTGTAACAGTTCACTGACAGATGTAACAAGCATCATCTACCGAGGCCGCTGAGGCCGAAAGGTATT
The DNA here is from genome assembly GCA_025758675.1 of Naganishia antarctica. Taxonomy (NCBI): domain Eukaryota; kingdom Fungi; phylum Basidiomycota; class Tremellomycetes; order Filobasidiales; family Filobasidiaceae; genus Naganishia; species Naganishia antarctica. Next base: position 1,718 of record JANGFJ010000271.1, read on the forward strand.
GACTATCGAGCTCAGTGTCGGATGACATTCTGCTAGTGAGGAATACACGGGAAACAGCCAGAACGAGCAAACCGACCTCCACGCAGCCAATCTACTGTTATTTATGCAATACTGTACATCAACCGACGTTTTATTGCTACAACGGTGTCTTCATTCACTGTTATCGCCACCTATTCCGACCACTTAGATTCGCTTGTCTCCGGGCCTGTCCCAGTTCAAGAGCGCATAACCAGCATTGAGGTACGTAGCGTAGCCCAACCAAGCAACATACGGGATGGTAAGCCAGTTGGCAGAGATCGGAGTCGTGTAAATGTCGCTCATGTCCAATGCCCACTTGGCGGCCGTGGCGGTCAAGGCGACAATGTTGACGAGCGCGATCTTGGGTGATTGGGAGCCAAAGAAGATGGGCGACCAGATGAGGTTCAGGGCGAGTTGGGCGTAGTAGAGTTGCAGTGCCTGGTCAGCCTTGGCTCTGTCCGACGGGGAGAAAAAAGGTTAGGAAAAAAGTTTGGGCTGAAATGTTTTTTCGACGACTACTCACGTTCCGGCAGGGGTAGCAGCGGCGTCGAAGGAGCGCACTAGCAAGTGGCTCGTATAGCCCATAGCGGCGTACAAGGCGGTCCAAACGGTAGGGAAAGCAGCACTGGGAGGAACTCCGGGAGGAGCAACCATGTTCTGACGCGAAAAAAAAGAAAAAGTCAGCGCGACCTCGCCAGGATGCGCTCTGGCTACTCACCTCGTACCACTTTTGCGACTTCTTTCCAGACCTTGGTGATGAGACGAAACCGCTGAGCATACCGAGACCGACCGGCAAGCCGACGGCAAGGCTGAGGGGAGGAAAGCGAGGTCAGCTGTGAATGGCTGGGCGCAGCGTCGACACGTACATGGGGTTTCGCGGGATGGCGAACAGAATTTCAGGCAGAGGAGACATTGTGGATGTGTTGCTGTGATTGCTTGTGGAGTGGAGTTGTGTTCGTCCAGAATTTGACAAGTCCGTTCAAGAGAAAAGGTATTTATGTGTCAGCCCGAGCGTCCGCTGTTGTTTACCCGCATCCCTGACCCCTGACGTCACAAGACGGGATCTTCCGCTTCCGTTTACTTGAATGGGCAATCCAGACGCGGACATCGACTGCATGTCCGTTCCCCTATCCCGTGTGGAGGTCTGAAACCTGAGCGGACCGCAGCCCGCCGCGGCCGGTCGGGGTTATGTATGCTGGTTCGCTGTCTGCCTGGCCTGCACTCCAGAGTCTCAATTCTGTCTCCATATAACAGTTCATCGGCCAGGCTTGTACCATATGTATCCTATCTATCATATCACGTTCCGTTGACAGAATCCCAAATCTTCACAACCATGCCAGCCTCGTTACCTACACGCCAGTTGGGCAAGCAAGGCCCCCAAGTGACCGCCATAGGCTTCGGCACCATGTAGGTGCCCTCTTGAGCTATGCAGGAGGATACTGACAATGTATGATCTTCAAGGGGTCTTTCTGCCTTTTACGGCAAGGTCGAAAGTGATGAAGAGCGATTCAAGGTTCTGGACCGCGCCCACGAATTGGGCGAATTCCACTGGGACAGTATGTCCGTTCGATGTCCCTTGGTCTGCATAACCTAACATCGACTACCCCAGGTGCCGACATATACGGAGACTCTGAAGAGTTGCTCGGCAAATGGTTTGCGCGAACAGGCAAACGGGACGACATTTTCCTCACCACCAAGTTTGCCAACAAGGTCATCGGGGAAGGTGGCGCCAAACGGGTTATCGATTCTTCGCCCGAGTATTGCAGACAAGCTTGTGAACAGTCGTTGAAGAAGCTTGGGGTGAACCATATTGACCTCTTTTACTGGCAAGTTCGATCTGGATGCGATACACGTCGTTTTCTGACACTCTGTCCTGCCACGTAGTCACCGAGTTGACAAGAAGACGCCCATCGAAAAGACCATTGAAGCCATGGTCGAGCTTAAAAAGTAAGTCACCACATCTCCATCCTAACGTACGCTTACCACCTCATCCACCAAAGCGAAGGCAAGATCAGATACATCGGCCTATCCGAAGTCTCGGCAGACACTCTCCGACGAGCGTGTAAAGTCCACCACGTCGACGCCGTCCAACTCGAATACAGTCCGTTCTCCTTAGAAGTTGAGCAGTTCGGCTTGTTGGACGCTTGTCGAGAGTTAGGGGTCGCGCTGGTGGCTTATAGCCCGTTGGGTACGCCTACAAACGACAGTCAACGGAAGCCGAGCTCATGGTTTCATCTGCGTACAGGTCGAGGTATGCTTACCGGACAGTATACAAAGCCCAGTGACTTTGAAGAGGGAGACTTCCGAAGGATCAACCCCCGTTTCTCTGAAGAGGTAGGTTGAGGATTTTCACCAGATACACCTTGCAACTGACCACCTGACGCCTCAATCGTACCGCGCAGAACTTCCCGAAAAACCTGCGAGCAGCGGAAGCCCTCGGTCAAATCGCCAAACGCAAGAACTGCACCACAGGTCAACTCAGCTTGGCCTGGTTGTTGGCTCAGGACCCGCTGGTGATTCCCATCCCGGGCACGAAAAAGGTCAAGTATCTCGAGGAGAATGTCAAGGCGTTGGATGTACGGTTGACGGATGAAGAGTCGCTCGAGATTCGAAAGGCGCTCGAAAATGCGACGGCGCAAGGATCTAGGTATCCTGAAGCGATGTTGTCGGCTTTGTATGCAGACACTGTGCCCTTGTAGGCGGTTGTATAGAATTGCTTCGGCGTGAATGAACCTATGTATCCCCGCCGGAGAAGGCTTATCAAACTGCTTGCTCCTGCGCCACCCAAAAGAACCAGTTCGAATCAGGACAGACTTTTATACATGCGAATACAAGGTCATCAAAACCGGAAGATGGTATGGTATATATTATCGGATACACAAGTGAGAACCAGGAGATCCAAAGCAAACCCGATCTACTTTCGAGCGCGAGTCACCCTTTTAGGAATTCCCGATGATTCATCTTCTTCGGGTATGCCAACACTCGTGGCCGCCGCGCGGGTCTTTCGCACAGCTGCTGCTGGCGCGATTGGCGGAGGGGTAGCACGGGCCTTACTGGAAGCCGTCGGGGCGGTCAATCGGGACCCAGCAGCGGCTCTGGTGGCTCTCTTTCGCGCAGGGGCAGAAGATTCTTCTGTTTCGGTGCTGCTCTTGGGTAGACGAGATACCACTGCCGCGGTCGCACGAGTCCGGGTCTTGGGCTTCTCCAGTTCTGGGCTATCAGATTTCTGACTAGGCTGCGGCAGTGCAGAGCGCGTGGCCAGGGGTCGCGCAGTGGCTGTCCGAGTCGCAGTGGCGGTCCGTGTGACTTTGCGAACGGGCTTGATCTCCTCTGGATCGGGTTCGGGAACTGTTATGTCGTCCAGGGGGTCGGCTTCACCATCCTCTTCTTCCACAGTCGGAGTAGGCTCCAGAACGGCGGATTTGGCTCGCAAAGTCCTGGTTGCCACTCCCCTGGTCGCGGATTTGCTGCTCCCTTTCACGTCGGGTTTCTCTTCCGGTTCAGCTGTGGCGGTACGGGCCCGGGCTGCGCGTGTTGTCGGTTTCTTGATAGGCACCGATGACGCATCCGTAGACGTACTTCCAGACAGTTCCACTTGAGCTGCGCGCGTTCGTGTCACTTTCGGTACCGCGGATGTTGCGTTCTCCTTGACAGCTGGTACTCTTGCACGACGAAGTGCTGTAGTTTGGGTTGTTTTGGCAGTGCTGGTTGTACTTTCTTCCTCTGCAGGCTTCGCTCTTGAACGAGAGGCAGCTGTTGTAGTTCCAGCATCGGTCTTTGTCTGGGCAGCTGTTGTAGTCGATGCGGTAGCCCTGCTTCGAGTGGGCAATTTTTTGGTCTTGGTAGGCGCTTTGCCCTTTGCCACCGCCTCTTCGACTGTACGACGGAAAGATTGTATTTCAGGGAACAGATCAACGACACCCGACATCTCCGGCGTTGCTAATTCAGGCTTGACAGAGAACATTTCTCTCATACCAGAGAAACGGGGGGTGTCGGGCGCTGCTTTGGGCGTCTTCAGCATCTCCCTGATCCCGGAGAGCATCGGTGTAGCAGGGAATGCTGTCGTACTGTCGTGCGTTCGCTGTCGCTGGCTGGAAGATGGAGTTTGAACCTGCGGCATCGCTATTTCTTCGACGGATGGCTCATCCTCATCATCTTCTCCCTCGCTTTGGATCTCGTCCCCATTGGCCTGTTCATCAGAGTGCGTTGCAGATGCTTCGCTTGTTTGATCTTGGTCGTCTTCGGTTTGAGTCTCGTGTTCCGACTCCATGTCGCTGGCGGAATCGGCACCCCCATCTGAAGCGTCTTCCTGGCCATTCATCGCGTGATTTTCCGCTTCGTTTCCGTTCTCAACAGAGTCGTCTTCTGCGACTGTCTCGTATTCTTGCTCGTCGGTCAACGCTTGTCGATCCAGCTTGGTCATGAAACGTCGCATCGGTGCAGCGGAATTCATCCCTCGTTGCTCGAACCGGGTTTCCCGCGCATTTGGCGTTTCGGGCACGGATACACCAAAAGTCGCCCTTCGGTTGAATGGCTTATTCTCTGCAATGTCTTCCGCCTTGACATGTACACTTCTTCTTCGCAAATCCGCCAGCTTGTTCTTCAAACCCTGTAAAGGGGTTGTGACTGCTTCAACAGTAGTGGTGTCATCGGTGGAGACAGCCATAGCTGGATGGCGTGATGATGCGACCGGTGTGCCTAGACCGTAATTATCGAGAGGCGATTCGTATACATCGGGCTGAAACGCAAAAAGTCAGAATGGCCCTCCTTGCTCCACCAGATGCGATGGGTACTAACTTGCGATTCTTCCTTCATGTCATCGTCCTTGGCCTCCCGCTTGACAACCTCACCCAGGGACATCCGAGCGAATGCCTGTTTCATCGGCGCGAGATCGCTCCTAGGGGTACCGCGAATAGCCGGCCCACCGATACTCGACAAGGACTTTCGGCCGAATATTCCCCGTCGATCGGTCTTTCGGTTCACTGGCTGAGGCGTGTAATACTCCTCCACCAGAGGTCTTCGGATCTGCAGCAAAGAAATGAGCGAAGTGACATGGATTGATGCAGAGAATAGGCTTACAGCTCGAGACGGTGAAGCAGGAGTACCAAGCGATTGGACCATATCCTCTCGGTCCTCCTGATCATGCTCAGCACTCTCAAGAGGTTCGTTCTCCTTGTCTTCTTTCTCCTCTCCGGATTCTTCACTTTGCATACCTTCGTCATCCTCGCTTTGTTTCTGGCCATCTGCATCTCGACTGCTTTGATCTTCCTCTTCACTGCCATCATCCATCTCAGGCCCGATATCGAGGCTGCGATCTACAAGATCATCGTCATCGGAAATGCTGTCCATCATGTTGGATTGGAACAATAGTTGACTGGCTGAAGGGCTAGGGAACTGCAACTAATGTACGTTGGAGGAGTACACGTAAAAACGAAAGGAATGCAGTACTTACTTGTACGGCATCGCCACCATCAAAATTCGCAAATTGGGTTCCATGCTTGTCTTCCCTCGCGAATGGTGATGCCGGGGAAACAATGGAAGTTCCACCTAAGACATCTTCTTCCTCTTGTTCGTGATCGGTTTCTCCCTCTGCGTCCTCATCCTCCTCACCCTCCTCCTCGTCCTCCCCAACATCAGTCTGATACATCGCAAGTGACCTGTCGTCACCCTCGAACTCATCATGATCCTTGAGCGGCTCAGCAAACTCGACGAGCGGCTCATCATCCTCGTCAACCGCTTCTTCCCCGAACGATACTTCGTATTGCGTTCCTCCGGGGGAAGGTAACGCCACCCTCGCCGGAGTCATTTGAACTTCCTCTCTGCCCGTCGACTCTGGTGATGGTGTTTGCGACAGGTCATTCTTGAAAGCAGACTCTGAAATCGGAGTCATTGGCTGGGACATCGAAGGACCCATCAAGGACCGATTTGCACCCGTGAGTGGCCTCATGGGTGTACCGATAAGCCCACTTCCGACACCCATCGTACGACGCAAGTCACGCCTGCTGATCTGTTCTTGCATCACCTTGTGGGCACTGCGAAGCAGTAGTCTTCGTCGCAGGGAAGCTTGTCCGTCTAAAGGCCGAATAGCTCGAGGTGTTTCCGGCATGGACGACGTGCTTGCCTGTTCAGGTGACGCCGGTTCCGACGCTCGGCCGAACGCCGAAGCAGGTGTGGCAGGTATTCCAGCGTAAGGAGTCTGTCCGCCCATCGGTAAAGGTACGTTTCGGGGTGTCATGGGTGCATTAGCCAGAGCCAAAAGATGAGGTGCTGGAGATCGACTTTGTTCCGGCTCTTCTTGTCGAACTGACTCGTACTCGGAAACGTCTTCCATTTCGACATCTTCGACCTGGTCTTCCTGCATGTCATCATATATCAATGTAGGATCGATCTCCCACGTAGTAGATGACTCGGGAGTCTGAGGGACAAAGGAACCATACGGAGTATTGTTGCCGTCAGGAAGCGGAACGTTTCTCGGCGTCTGATATGCCAAGGACGGATGTGATTGGAAAGCCGGCGTTTGAGGTGTCGTCACTACACTCAGTTGATCCAGGGATGGGTAAATGGATGGCGTCGAGGGTGCAGTCGGAGTGAACGGAGCGGAGACATACGGTGTTGCACTGGAAGGCGGAAGCGGAACCGAGCTGGGTGTTTGAGGGAGAGCTGGAATTGTCCTCCCTTCAGTTTCCTCGGTGATGGCAACAGGCGACGGCTTCTCCGTCTGCTAGAGTTCAGGCGAAGGTAAGTACAGGGACGTGTCTCTCAGGGATTCCCGGACATACCTTTCGAGTTCGCGGCGCCAGACTCGTTCGGGGAACCCGAGTGATCTTTTTGGCAGGTTGGGGTGTGGAAAAGGCTGATGGAAGTGTAGGCTTCTTCGGATTGCTGTAACCGCTCTGAGCTCCTTTGAAGCTCACCGTCGACACCTTGGATTTCGGAAAGAGAAAAACGTACGGTGAGCTCGATGTAGCAACAACGACACGCCTCAACTACTCACCTCCTGAGAAGTCAACGCATATTCAAACTCCTCGGCATCCAACTCCTCCCGATCTTCAAGGTACACGAAATCCTCCTTTCTGGCCTTGCGCCCAGGAGTCTCACGATGCGCATCCACCTCCGACTCTTGCTGGTTGACCGGTCCCATCTCGACTCCAATATCTCCCAATGCGGCACGTACTTCTTCCGATGCGTAGTCTTTGGGGAAGAGATGCATCCTCGTCGATGGGGCGTATCGCAAGGGTGTGGGGGCAGGTCTGGTCGATGGTTTGCGAGCTGGTGAAGCGAGACTGTAAGGTGCTGGTGATGGAGGGATGACGGGTTGTACCGCGCAAGGTCGGAAGGCGGAGAAGAGTTTGCCGGAGGGTGACATCAAGTTCATAGAGGCCAAAGAGCTATCATCTTGATCCTCGTATCCTCCCGAAGCATATTCGAAACGGAATTTCCGCTCCATGACGTTGATGATGTCGTCATCTTGCAGAATGTAGACGGTCCCTCCTGAAAGTGGAACTCGATTGAGCTTCAACCCGTGGCTTGAGAGGACGTGGAGTGTTGCCTATTGGAGGCAAGATAAGCACGCATCCACGCAAGCCGGAATGAGACTCACTTTTCCAGTCAAGAGATCGATTACGATCTTGCAGTGCTTTCTAGACACATTATCCGCATAGATCCTGATATCACAACTCTCCTCCCGCCCAAAAACGACCTGAAGAGCATCGATGTTGTACACTTGCTTCGACTTGCCTTCCCTTGCTGCGAAAGACTTGCCCCGGAAATGGTGAAGACGCGCGTAGACGACGGGCTGAGGGATATCGGGAGACGGCGAGCGGGATGTCATCGTGTCCGGTTGTGGTGTTGTCGGAGAATACATGGGGAACGGCGCTGGTGCCTTGACGGAGACGTGAATATGGATCCAACGACAACGACAACTTGATGTGCCTTGTGTTGAGTGACGTTCTACCGTTTGTTTATCATGTGCGAGCGGGACAAGCGCAGACGATTTCATTGCGCTTCGGTGGCGCGTATTATGTAAGCAGAATTGCCCACCCCGGAAGCGAGAATGTGCCGGGCGCAGAGGGAGAATCGAAGGCCACAAGCCACAAGATCAGGAAAGACTGGGAGATAGAATACTGATGGTCAGGAGAGACGAGAACGTCCGCTTATCTCGCCGTCATCCCCTCAAGACTCGCCTCCCTGTCGTGAGTTTCCTTTCCTTTATCTTGTTCTGTTCGTCCGCTTCGTCGGATCCCGCCCGGATCAAGAATAAAACATTGGTCGTCGGACATCTAGTCCGCTAGATGTCGGCAGAAAACTTTCGTGGCGCAGGATCTTGGACCGTGAAATTTCCAGTTCGCAGAACCCGGAGGGCTAATCTCGTCCTTGTGCTTTGATGCCATTCTTGCCAATCTTCAGAACCGTGCGAAACAAATTGACAAAGTGAAACGATTGCATCCCAATTTTGTCGACACTGTTACCACCCTCAAGTCGCCACCTTCCGCTTGTTATCACATGCATTACCACCAGCAACGAGCATTCATCACCTAGTCCCCGCACACCATCCGAAACTATACTCCACTACCCACATCTGGCGACTCCGTCCCGACTGGCGAAACCCACTCTTGAGACCCAACGGTTGTGTGAACCATGGAATCAGGATCGGCTTCTCCAAGAGGTCGGAAGCGCGACCGTCTAGGCAATGAGATAGGCTTTGCCTCTTTAGCAGCGGCGGCAGCGCTCTCTCCCACTTCGAGGTCCGGAGCCAATACTCCGACTTCTTCGGGGAGACCCGCGGTTGCTGCGGTCGACGACGAGGACAAGGAGCCGCGATACGTCGGTGATCCGAATTATCTCGAGGTTAGTGTCTGGATCTTCCGCACGGCTCGCGGTCCCGACTGACCCCGCCTTTATGTCTCATCGTCATATTACAGGATTTCCGCAAAACCCAAATCTACCTCCAGCTTCTAGCTTATCGGCGTCAAGCACACAGAGCTACCTCGCTCCTAGACCATCAATCTGAAAAACTGCAAGTCGTCGAGGCGAATGCTAGAGCTTTAGCTGGTATGTGGGAAGAGATTGAGAGGTGTGCCCGATATCAGGTACAAGAGCCAAGTTCAGATGACGCAGAGGTCCTGGAGGATATCAAAGAAGCTGGTAGGTATAAGCGTCTGCTGCTGGCGTTTCTTAGCTAATACCGCTCAATATCTTTTTCAGCTATTTTCACACCCCATCTTGAGATAGCCCTCTCTGAGCGGTTCCAGTCCCTGAAATCCGTGCTGAATGCACTACCGGTCCCGACCCCGCCCTCGACATCAACACTACAGGCCCAATTATCATCTCTCCGTATAGCCCATGCAGCCCTCAAAGCTGAATACGCAGATCTCTCGAAAAAGCACGACGATGCGGTCGAGGCTACGGAAAAGTCTGAGCGGTATTGTGATGAATTGAAGCTCGAGGTCGCCCGTGCTGGCGGCCATCTGGACGCGGTTAAACCCGAGCCTACATGTAACCCTTCGCCATCATCAGTCCCGACACCGCCTGTTCCTGTGGGTAACGGAAATGGATCGCCAGAGGTAAAGGGTGAAGACGAGTCGCAGGTAAAGCAGGAATCAGGCAACATGCAGGTTGATCCAATCGTCGCAAATGGAGCGGGATCGAGTTCGTCTTCTGGGCCGTTGACCAACGGTACCTCGTCTACACTCGCCCCACCAGCGGACTTCCTTCACCTGCTCGATCATCAATCCAGCGAACTTACAGCTCTCCGTGCGGAATGCCTACAGCTCCGAAAGGATAAAGATGAGATCAGCGCGTGGGTGATTGCGCCGACGGACGAGATCATTGCGCAGACTCCGCTGTACAGGGCTTTGGTTGAAAAGTTTGCAGAGAACATGGTCGGATACAAGACGCGGAGTGTTAGAGGCGAGGAGGCCATGGAAGCGGCGAATGCCATGAGGGATGATATGGAAAGGTTTAGGGAGAGCGCACTGGTACGTTCAATACATTTGAATTTTCCTGTTTGATCCCGTGTGGTTCTCGGCCTAACTTTGCTTCGCACAGCACGCACATCGCATGGAACTGGAAAGCATACGACATCAGCTTCGTACCAAAGATGCGGATATCGCACGGCTGCGTGGCCAGAGAGATGCCCTTAAGGAGGAAAACGAGATGCGAAAGGCTCAGCAGTCGGCTTCGACTCAGGCGGTCAAGGAAGTCGAGGAGTTTGCGCAGCTTCAAGAGGTCAGTGATGCCCAGTCTCGTGCTCAGTTTGCCGTTACTGACAGTTGTTGTTGTATCAATAGGGTCGCATCAAGGTTCTGGTTGCCGAGGCAAAAAGGCTACATGCGCAACTGGCAGCGCGGGGCGGGGAGCAAGATTACCTTGGGTTCCTGTTGCAAAGAGAAGGGTCGGATCTAGACTATGTTAGGTCGCTCGAGGAACAGCTTCAGTGAGTCGGAATGGTGTTTTCATGGCCGGAAAAGTTGCTGATGATTTCCGTTAGACAAGCGAAAGACAGGGAAAAACTGCTGCAAGAACAATTGTCGCAATACACGACGTCTTCGCCCGATATGGAATCGATACGGCAAGAGCTTCTGGTAGCTCGTGAAGAAGCGGCTACATGTAGACGGAAACTCGAACAGCGTGACGCATTGTGCAAACTTGGACCAGAGGCGGATGTTGTTAAGGAAAGCGAGGAGAAGTCAAAACAGATACATAGCTTGCGGTTACAGGTCGAACAAGCCAATACAGTCAGTTCTTTGCCGACCACTGCCTCGTCTGTTGCAAGTCTGACGTCTTGTTTTGTACAGGCTGTAAACTCGCTTTATCAGGAGATCGACCAGCTGACGCAAGCTTATGAAGGGATGCAACGCATGGCTGAAACCAAGGTCTACAATCTTAAGGCCCTAGAGACGCAGGTGGTTGATCTGACGACAGTGGTAATTCACAGGCGACGCTAGAGGGCCTCTGATCGTGCTGATATATCCCGTTGGGTTTACAGAAAGCGAAAGCCGAACACAAGTTCTTTGCAGTCTCGAGGGAGAATCTAGGATTGAAAGAGCAGGAAGCGGCTTTGAAGAAGGGTCTAGATATACAGAGATCGGCATTGGAGAAGGCCAAAGCGGTAGAGGACAGTCTGCATGCGCAATTAGTATGTGTACCAGTGCAACCCATTGTGAAATATGCGGTACTAATCATCCGTCAACAGTCGAACCAAGAGAAGGAATTGACACTGCTCCGGACAACGATATACAAGTTTGAAAGCGAACTCCAGAATCTGCATACGGAGTTGACGCGAGCCAAGGCGGAAGTCAAAGCAGAAGAAATCCGTATGAATGCTGTAAGTCCTTTCAACCTGCTACTGGTTCGCGTGCCTAAATTAAGGCCTTGACTTTCTGTTGCTAGTACAAAGCGGACGCTGCCAAGTACATGGAGGCCGAGAGCAAAGCTTCCGCCCAGTGTCACGAACTCGAGGAGCAAATTCTGGAATTAAAGGCGAAACTCAAAGAAGTCAAGTCCATGGTCAAGAATACGGAGACTAAGGTGGTCACCACGACTTCGGACCCTCAGCTGAAGAGGGAAAGGGATCAGTTATTCGTGAGTCGCCGTCTAGGGTTGTCCCTGGCATTTCTAACGAATCTCGCTATTAGTCAATTCTCCGATGTCCTGCTTGCCATATCGCATTAAAGGACAAGATTCTCAGAACATGCTTGCATAGTAAGTCGTCATGCGCTACGTTCCACGGGCGAGCGCTTATGACCGCTCTACCTTGTGTCTCGCAGCATTCTGTCATGGGTGCATCAAAGATCGCCTGGCGAATCGAAGCCGAAAATGTATCACTTGTATGACGCCGTTTGGACAGGACGACGTGAAAAACCTCTTCTAGGCGAAACATCTAGACACCGCTTGAACAACACTCCTCACACGACGGAATTCGGTCACGCAAGGGCGACCTTGAATCCGCACTCCCGCAATCGTCAAACTGCATACAAATATAGATTTCAGACTACAACTATAGTAGCACACCTTGACGACGCAATGAAACGAAACGAGCTCCATCAGAGCAAAATGTAGAAAATGGCAAAGAGCCTCCAGTGTTGTATATTCTTCGCATGCCAATATCATTGGTTGTTGACGATGCACAATGTAGGATACAAACACGCTACTGCATACAACACTGCTCGGGGACGTCTATTACGTGCCGTATCCGCGCAAACACCAGCATGCCTACTCCATCCTCGACCGCTTACTATCCTGCTCCCCTTCCTGCTCTGCCTCTTGTCCTTCCTGCACACCCTCCATCCCCGCCTGTTCACGATTTCTCCTCCACCCCTCCATCAGCGCCTGCGACACGACATCCCTCAACCGCTCGTCCGGGTCGTACCCGTTCGCTTCGGCATCACGCATGATCTCGCCTGTACGTGTGATCAGGTCGTCGGTCATGCTCGAGGAGAGGGCTTCTGTTTGGTAGGCGGATGTTGGGTTGCTCGGCTGTGCTGGGTCGTTTGTTGTTGATGTGATGGCGGCGTTGGTAGAGATTGGTGGCTGGATGAGGGATTGGATGTACATTGCAACCTCGGGATGATCCTCGAACAAGAACTCTGCGACCTACGAACCCGGCCCGACCCCTAGTCAAATCAAGCGCACATGATGCAGCCCACCAGCGATACGCACCGACTCTCCTTCGTTATTCTTCACGTCGTACTTTGCGCCCCGCTCAATCATCCACTTTGCCACCTCGACCGACTCGACAGTGAATAGCGGAGTCTCGCCGTCCGAATCTGCGCAGTTGATGTCTCCGCCTTTGGATGTCAGGTATTCTAGTAGTTCAAGATGGGCGTAGGATGCAGCGGCGTGCCTAGATGGCACGGAGCACTTTAGCAGCAGGAGAGGGCATAAGTAGAATGAACGTACATCGGCGTGTAGGTATTGTCGTCTTCCGCATTGGGTGACATTCCTGGACGTCGGGAGCATCAGGACTTGTGGCAAGACATCTTGGGACGGGGACGTACCGTGTACCTCTATCAGTTCCTTGAAGATGGTTATCAGCGAATGCAACCTGAACGGTTGCGCACGACGTACCTTGACCCGCTCAAGATCGCCGTCACTCGCTGCAATCCAGATGTTTCTTCCGTTGGAGGGGTTGGCGTTGACCATTATGAAAGCGTATAGATTGTTGGAAACGAGTAGAGTGGTTGAGAACTGTGGCCAGAGAAGGAATTGTGAAGAGCATGCAACGCCATCCGTTCAGACGAATATCTCCCTGCCTCCACTTTGCGCGGAGATACCCGCCTGCTGTCCGTCCGATCGCGTGTTTCGGGATGTCTCAACGGCGTTTCATCAGTCTCGGTCGATTGAAATGCCGACAAAAGTTTAAATGGTCGAATACAGCCTACAGCCCGTGGCAAGCGACTAGGAATACGATGAGGCTCCCGCTCGTGTCCATCCCAGCGCGTACGGCTGTCCATCCCCTCGGAAGCACCCCGTCAGCGACGGCGTCCCCGTTACTGCGCTTCGTGAATGGGCTGACGATCCCCGCGGACGGTGAATATGGGCTGGCCATAGTCGGCGAGGGGGAGGGTCGGAGGCGGTTAACTCAGGTAAGTGGCTCGCCCTCTATTGTGCCCTCAGACTGATGGCTCGGCGTAGACTCTTCTGTCGAAACACCGATTCAACCCTCAACCCCCTGCGCCAGGCGTCTTTCCGCATACGTACCAGTGGAGCCAACGAGTGCCCACAGCGAAGGCGGAACCCCTCGCACGACCACCATCCATCCGACACTTGACGTTTTCGAGGCCATCGCCGACGGGCGAGTTTACAGACTTTACGGCTCGATACGGTGCCTTGCAGGAAGAAGACAAGGACACGCTCATGCAGTTTTTCCAAGAATCGCTATATCCCTCCCCAACGGAACAAGCGATCGACGCCGTATCACACGTCCTAGGGATTCAGCATTTGCTGCCACTTCCCCTCGTTGCGCTCAGTAGTGGCCAGACTAGACGGTCCCGCATCGCGGCGGGGTTACTGGCTCGGCCGAGAATGTTGATTCTCGAGGATCCGTTCGCGGGCTTGGATGTCGAGAGTCGAAAGCAGATTGCGGCGATGTTGGGAGCTGTGAATGGCGGTAAGGAAAAGCTGAGGATGGGAAGTGGATCGTCGAGTAAAGAGGACGAGACGATGAGGCTCGTCTTGTCACTACGCGGGACCGGAGTGGTTGGTATGCCAGGGTACGTGACGCATGTAGCCATGGTTACAGAGGGGCAAGTGACGACGATGAACAAGGAAGAATATGTCGACAAGGTTGCGACGGAAGGCGAGAAGCAGCATGTTGTTCCAGACCTCAGCAAAAGGGACAGCAATCCGTCTTCCACATACTCGACGACGCCCGTCGTAGATGCACAAAACGTATCGATCGCATACGGCGACAAGAAGGTACGCTTGCATTACCATCCCTCTTTGTCGACTACTTGATCCCGACTTCATACAGGTACTCGACGACGTCTCATGGCGCATCCTTCCTGGCGAACGCTGGCACCTCCAAGGCTCCAATGGCAGCGGCAAGACCACCCTCCTATCCCTCATCCTCGGCCACCACCCTCGCTCGTTCTCCCTTCCCGCCCATCACCTGACGCTCTTCTCCAGACCACGGAGATCAGTAGCCACACCGGAACTGCGACGACTCACGGGCCACGCCTCACCCGAGATTTTTGCGGCATTTCCGAGAGGGATGGGCCTAAGCGCGGGTGAAGTCATCGGGACGGGCTACGAGGGTGTGTTCTCGAGACGGAGAATGTCAGAGGATCAACGAAAGCGGATCATGTACTTGTTGAAACCGTTTGAGGATCTTTTACGCTCCTCGAGACGGACGCCGGGCGCTCGGAAGCAGGAAACGACGATCGACCTCGAGCGGATCTACGACACGGATTTTTCCCATTTCCCACCTAGCCTTCAAGCGCTCCTGTTGTTCCTGCGGGCGATCGTCGCGCGTCCGCGACTGCTGATCTTGGATGAAGCAAGTCAGGGCATGGACGAAGAATCATGGGCCCTGTGTCGAGCATTGTTGGAGCGCGAGTGGGCAGAGATTGCGGAACATGGAGCGGGAGAGCAGGCGGTTGTGGTGGTTAGTCATTGGGAGGAAGAGGTGCCATGGAAGGCTGGACAGGGGAAGGTCTTGCGGTTGCACGAGGGAAAGGTAGTACACGAGCCGTAGGCTATAGAGAACCATGCATATTTGGCTGCGGACAGCCGGGAGACTCGGTCCCCATTTTGATACAACCTGTTCTTCCGCACCGCAGGCGATCCACGGCAATTCATCTATGGGATCGTAACAAGTCAGCTCCGACTCGGCGTGACCATCAAACCGCCCAACCACACGCAGCCTCATACTAGATCATGTAATTCCAGGGATATCCCCACTTGGTTCCCGAAACGGCCTGTTCGGGGCGCGTAAAGGTGGGATCCATTCGGGTTTCTTGTTTTGATCATTGGCTGCGCCGTGGTCGCGGATAAGAGAAGGGAGGGGTATTTACGGAATGTGTTGTTTCGGCGACAGAGGATTGTGTACATTCTCTCTCTCTGCGACTACGTTTATCCGCGCGTCACTGCCCTTGCCGCTTGGCGCCTGTCAAGGTAGCCAAGAATAATATTCTGAACCAACGTGTAGCCCGTCGAAGTGAACCAATAGATCGCCACCGCCTGTCCCCACCATATCAGCATCCTACCGAAAATAAAAGTAGACCACAACTCACCGCCGGGACCTCGGCTGCTATTCCAACCGTGACCACTGCCAAGATACGCATCACGTTCCCGACTACACGCTCACGCATCGTCCCCGCCTGTAGATTGACTTCACGGCGACGGGCATCTGCGGCTGACATATTTCCGGGGAGTGACTCGTCTTGGATGATCGAGGTGCGGCGTTTGGCCGTTGGGTTGAGGCGGCCAAAGTTGGGTTTGATTTTGGCGGGGCCGTGGTGGGGTGTTTTGGTCGAGGTGGATCCTTGCCGTGGTTTGGTGGTGGTTGAGGTAGGAGTCGATTCGTTCGTTTCGACAGCGCTGGTGAGCTCCTTCCGCCAATTCTGCATCACTTCGACATTCGCAAACGCCATTAAACCGATTGCAAACGGAATCACGAGCTGTGGATCTGGTTCCACGAGCGACGTAAGCCAGAGGGTGTGTTCTGCTGCGAACGCGGCGTATTCCGAGGTGGAAACCGCGATCTCCGAGGAAAGATCCATCGGCGGCGGAGTGGCGAGTGCTGCGGCTTGGCGGATGGTGAGCGAGAGGAGGAGAAAGATGGGGATGTGGATCAAGGGAGGGGCGAGAGCTGTTGCTAGAGGATGACATTTGTGTTTCTTGACGAGGACGGATTGGACGTCGGCAAGCTGTGAGGGCGGGAGGTTAGGATGATGAGGTGCGACGAATGAGATCGCTGCGGTGCGGGGTCAACTCGTCCGTCACACAGCGGACTCGAGATGGTGTTGCCTGCGGCTGTGCTCGAAGAGGCGGAGACGAGAAGTGCCTGCGGCGCATACTACCCTCGCCCGTCATACGACGGACTCGAAGAGGGGATTGCCTGCGGCGACGACTCGACTCGTTCTCACGCCTCACTCCTCGCTACGCTCGTCGGTCGTCACTCACCCTTCCCTTCAACACCTTCTTATACTCGTCATAACTCCACCCCTTCCCCCTCCCCTCCTTGGCAACCTCCACCGCCAACCTCTGATTCACCAACTGCATCTCGGGCCTCACAATCTCCCTCATTCTCTGCATCCTCCTCCGCGCCCATATCGTCACTGGCAAGGTGACGACCGACCTCACAGCGAGCGTGAGGAGGATGATGGTGGTCGTATACGTCGGTAGCGGATGCGCGAGCAGGAGATCCGATAGCGAGGATAGCGAAGGGATCGCTGGGAGGGAAAACAACGCAGGGAGGGCGAACGCGTGTCGTGCTATCGGTGGACAGACAGTGGGCGACCAGACGCGAGGTGTACGGGGAACCGTCCGAGGTATCTGCCTACGAACAACCGGACGCCATAACATTGTGCTGTGGCTGTCAACTGGTGGAAATCAGGGTGACAACGATTACACTGTTGTTTCATATTCCAAACTGTAGATTCCCTAAATTCCAAACGTCACATGTCCGCTCCGGACCGGGTGATGTCCGCCCGCACTCCCGGAGGGTTACAACTATACAGGCTGCGTCATATCACCTGCTCTTGGCACTCTGGTATTCTCACTTCCTCGACCAGCTGATACAATGAAAGCCCTCCCCAGTCTCGCACTCGCAGCACTATTCGCAGCCCTCAAGGCACACGCACTCTCCGTCCCCCCACAGGATGCACAAGCAATCCTCCACCGCCCACCAACCTCGAACGGCGCGATCGAACCGCATCTACCCTCCCTCGTCGATATCGACGACTACCTGTTCCCAAGTGAGATCAAGGCGAGGGAACAACATGCAGGGTATCAGCTGTGGCGGATCCATCTGCCGATGATGGACGCGGATGGGGAAACGTTGTTGCGTCTTGCGGGGATGAAGGATATGCCTTCCTATATCTCCCACATGGCTTCTGTGAGTCTTCCTCTTTCAAAATCCGTAAATCCGTAGTCACTGATACGACTCGCCTCTCAGTTCCTAGACCTCGATATATGGCACCTTTCCCCGTCGCACATCGATATCCTCTTCCCCTCCGCGGAGAAACATACCAGGTTCCTCGCTACTCTTCCCCAGAGGTATACAGCCCACGCAGAGGTCGTCATTCCGGATTTGGCAGCGGTCTATGAAGCGCAGGGGAGGGACGTTGCTGCCATCTCTGGTAGATACGACGGGATGCTGTGGGAGGAGACGACGGAGGAGGAAGAGGTTCAGGACGCCGACGTCCTTTTGAATGGCAGAGGTCGAAAAGGAAAAGGCCGCAAACACCGCAAACACCGCACCCCCGACCCCCGTTCCCCAACGGACCCATCCCCGCCTCAAACACCACCACCACCCCCTCCACCCGGCTCAAACCGCACCACTCCGGACATCTACAACACAACAGACATCCACACCTTGTTCCACGACGTTTATCATCCGCTTTCCGTCCTGTACGACTTTATGGACGAGTTGGGAAAGACGTATGCCCCTGCTGTGAGGGTGTTTACCGTGGGGCAGAGCGCAGAGGGGAGGGAGATCAAGGGTGTTAAGATTCATTTGCGAAAGGAGGGTGCGGTGCAAGAGGAAGTGGAAGAGAAGGGGAGGAAGGTGCGTGGGAAGGGGAGGGGGAAGGTTCGTGCAGAGGAGGAGACGGGCAAGGAGATATATATCCAAGGTGGACAACACGCACGCGAGGTACGTAACCCCCACAACACGCCTTTCCGACGCAAGCTGATCCCCTCGCGTCGTAGTGGGTATCCCCAGCCACGGTGCTCTACTTTGCGCACCATCTCTTGGTCTCCGCCATGATCCAGAATAATACCCAGGCCCGGGATCTGCTTGGCCGGTACGAGTTTACCTTGGTACCGACGATTAATCCGGATGGTTATGTCTATGTGCGTCCCGTGTGTCGTTGGATCGCGACGAGTCCTGTGCTGATGGGCTTGCCTTTACGGGTGTAGAGTCAGGAACATTCGCGGTTATGGAAGAAGAATAGGCAGGACCTCGATTATGGGAACTGTCGTGGTAGGTCACGCAGCTCCTGTTCCTACGTGCTGCGAGCTGAATTGTCCGCCGCGCTCCAAACAGGAATCGACATGAACGCCAACTGGGGCTACCAATGGTCTCCCGCCGCACTCTTCAGCAACCCGTGCTCCGAATCGTATCCCGGAGCTAAGGCATTCGACGCCGTCGAGACCAAGGTCGTGGCCGATTACCTGACGGGGACGCCAAATAACGTAAGAGCGTTCATCGATGTGCATAGTTATGGCCAACTCTGTACGTTTCGGGAGTCTTTTGTTCCAAACCGCGACTGTCGCTGATCTGGCTTTACTCTGACTCTAGTCATGTTCCCCTACTCGTACTCGTGCTCGGATTTCCCCAAAGACGCGGAAACATTGATGGAGGCGGGACTAGGTGTCGCCAAGGCGGTCAAGGGAATTCACGGCACCACCTACCAAGCCGGTCAAGCTTGTGATCTCGTCTAGTACGTACAGGCCTATAACCATTCTTGGTACAACGGGAACTGAACTGCTCCTCCCGATGTAGTCGGATGGCAGGGGATGCTATCGACTGGAGTTATGCATCGGCCGGGATTGAGTGGTCATACTCTGCCGAACTGAGGGACACAGGAACGGTAAGTCCTCTTCCTCGTATCAG
The DNA here is from genome assembly GCA_025758675.1 of Naganishia antarctica. Taxonomy (NCBI): domain Eukaryota; kingdom Fungi; phylum Basidiomycota; class Tremellomycetes; order Filobasidiales; family Filobasidiaceae; genus Naganishia; species Naganishia antarctica. The sequence goes on from JANGFJ010000271.1 coordinate 21,018, forward strand.
GCTGCCGAAAGCGTTTGCTTACAGTTCTCCGTGTGGTCGGGTAGTACGGCTTCCTCTTACCTGGAAGTCTGATTAGACCAAGTGCCGAGGAAATTACCGCCGGCTTGGTCTACCTCGCGCAGTTCATCGCGACACTCGAGAGCCCGAGTTAGGAGGCGAGTTTTGCGCGAGGACTGTTATCCCAGGTGGATTCTGTAGCTATTGCCTATTGTCCAAGATGTATCAACGTGTCTCCGACTTGGTAACCACCGGGTCATGACCGCGCTCGAGATCTCGCAGTGTACTCCTGCGTTGCATCGGGTACGATGTCGATCATTTCCCTAGGCTGAAGCCAATCCAAGACAGCGAGAAAGACGCCTTGAACCGCGGTAATGATACACAATATCGGACCATAAAACATTCCGAGATCCAATAATCTAACCCAGACATCAATAACAGAAATCAGTCCGAGTGCTACAAGCGCGACGGCAACAGACTCTCACCTCGCCATTCGCTCAAACAACGACCTGTCTTCGGCTTCCATGACACGGTCGTACACTCGATTGGTTCTTGAAGCAACAGCTGACCAAGAGTACATGTCCTTGAGTCGTTCATGAGCCATTATAGGGTCATGTCTTCCAGAGCGGATGATGTTGATGGCTTTACTCAAGGCGTTGATGACGTCTGTTCGCCGCGAAGGTCAGAAGCAGGTTCCAAACACAACGCAACATGACGTACCGTCGGCATCGGGACGCGCAAATTCGATCATGTCTTCCGGCAGGATCTCGGGCACTCCTCCAACCTTTGTGCTCACGATAAAGAGACCCGCTGATGCGGCCTCGATGATACTGATACCAAACGCTTCAGTAAGGGAAGTTGAGAGGTAGATTTGACCGCGATTCAAGACCTGTGAACGCGGATATGAGCGAGGCAACGTCTTTTATATCCGATTTGCTTACATTGGTCACCTGTCCAGGTGGAACGGACCCAAGAAGTTGGATCCTGTCTTGGAGTAGATGCATTTCCCTCATTTGCTCTAGTTCCACCATTTTCGGTCCATCGCCGCCTGGGTTGGGAAAGAAGACTTGGTCAGTATGCCTCGTTGTGAAGCAGTACTAGAGCGGGTGCGCACCGATGATGAATTTTACATCGGGAAAGATCTCGCAGATATACGGCGCCGCTGCGACAAGCAAATCTATACCTTTCCGGTAGACCAGTCGTGAGATTACGACGATGGTGACTGCGTTATGATTGGCATTCAGCATGTCGAACACCCTACGGATTCACTCCTACGTACTGCAGGATCGATCAGCCAAGGCCGGGTTCGGGGCAAACTTGCGCGGAACGATAGAGTTTGGTATCACGTATATCAGATGAGGATCCAGTTGTGCGCGCAATGCCGTGTTCTCCCGTCTGGAAAGTCGTTATCAGTACTGGGGTGACGAAGCACGGCGAGGTTCATGATCTTACCCTGCGTGACTGACGCATATCACCGCATCGGCATTTCGCAGAGCGCCCGCGAGCAGCTTGTTGGTCAACACTCCCACGGCGCTATCCAACTCGAACAAGCTGTGGTCCGTGAAAACAGTTCTGATTCCTTGGCGAGCTTTTCCGTGACCTTGACCTCGCATTGGCAAGTCAAAAAATGCTGCGTGAAACATGGCTTCATGGGCGAGACTGCTGAGTGTGGCATGGCCATGCAGTATCTGAACCTGCTCCCTGATGACGATGCTCCGGAGATATGGTAGAAAGGTGAGGTAATTCGGCAACGTCGCCGATGCTGTGAGGACAGCGACCGGAAGATAATACACTTTGAGGTTTGTTGGAGCGAGATAGCGGATGCCTACACGCTCAGGCGAGTGTGTATGCGTGATCACAATGACCTGAGAGCATCCGATGGTTAGTTGGAGATAGGAATTCCTAAGGATCAAACATACCTTGTGTCCTAGTCGTTGCAGCTCAATCCCGAGGCTGTATATGTGTACTTCGACTCCTCCCACAGAAGGGAGAAAGAAATCTGAGACTAGGCTGTTGAAGACAAGAGGATCCATCAGATGGGCTATTGCCGTCAGGCTTGTATGCGTATTGCTCACGCTACACTGTACGTCATGAGTAGTCATCGAAGTTGAAAGCTCTGGAACGGGAGCGGCGGTGTGGCGGGCGCTCGTAGACGGCACTGATCAACGAGTTCGTTGGTTGAACCATGTTCTATCGAGTCGAATTGAAGCGACATTTCATCTCGCAACTCTAAATTCTGCCGTATTTACGTAATTAGCCAAAATTCAACCAGTAATATGGGGTCACTTTTCGGCCTCTCTGCGCGCGGTCGCCTGAGTTGACTTCAGTCGCATCAGTTGACCTAGGCCTCCTTTCAATCTGAGAAAAGGACACGGGTGATCAATCTCAGACCCCCGATTAAGCACAGCTGGCAGACGTCTCTTGCGGTTGGTAGGAAACTAACCCATGAACGATACCCACGGCACCGTATACTATCCTCAAATCTCGGAGGAGACTGCGGCTCGCAGCTAGCCAGTCGAACTTCGACAGAATGTTCAAACTTCAATCAAACAGCAATCAGCAGCAATGGCAGCAGCGGGGCTTCCTCTATCAAGAACCCCTGCCTAGGAGTTCTGGGTCTTCACTACAAAGGAAGATCTCGACGACTGTTGTTGGACAGCGATACAAACTGCAATACATAATCATGTTCAGCCGTGAACAACGGCAGCTCGGTATGGTGAAAACACAGCCGCTTACCTGAAATCACCTGCCTTCCGCCTCCTTGTTTACAGCATGTTCGAACACAAACCCCACTTACCCCTTGACGTCCTCCGAGAAACCTTCAATCATCTCGAAAGCAAAGATCTTTTGAAATGTCAGCAAGTTTGTGGGGATTTCCGACAACTTGTTCAGGATAGCAATGAACTTCAGCTGCGCATGCACTTGAAAGAAAATGGTATCCAGCCAACTGCATCAAACTCCCAAGGCTGTCGCTTTCAAACTCAGAGCGAGCTCGAACGATTGCGTAGGATTGAAGACAGGCTTTCCAAAGTAAGCTTTGACGATTGCAACCCGGCGCGCCAAACCCTCCGGCTTGATGAAGCGGATCCCGAGGCAATGCATCTCGTTAACATGGCCAACGACTACGTTTTCACTCCCTGGCACTACCTGGGTAGCGTGGACGGAATGGGCGGAATAGCACGATATGATCTCAGAGACTTGACCTTGTCGCCGAAGATACTTCAGCTTGACCGGGCGATCCGACACTACCAGGTCGATCCGGCAGAAGGAGTGTTGCTTGTCGTGTTCTTAGATGACGGGTGAGTGAATCGGGTCACACCCGTCTAAAAGGTGCTTGATCATAGCACCCTATCGCGACAATTCCCAAATAGGCTCGCGTTCGTCCGCCGAACATATATGCATTCAATTCAAATGTATAGTCTCGAGACGCTTCAACCAATCGACTGTACACCGTTGATTAAAGCCGAATTTTCGTCGGCGCAGATCTGCCATCCCATGTCACACCTGCACCTTCGAGGTCGCCTCCTTGCCGTCACTTGTGAAGATGTTAGGGATCGGCACGATAGACTCAGTTTCGATACCTCGTTGATCGACTGGAGAACGGGCAAGGTGGTGCTGAGTGTATGTTTCCGTGCCATCTCCACAGCTCGCCTTCTATCTAAACCAACGGCACAAGCTAACTTCATATCCTCGTACGTGACAGCACAAGGACTATAATGCAAATCATGTCATACCTCGAATCCTCTCTTCCAAGGCACTCGCACTACTTGAACTTGACACTCGGTCCGCGTTTCTCCATATCCTTGCGTATCAGCACAATGCTTCTGGGCCCGACGAAGCGGAAAAGAGCTATGACTCCTCAGCCGTGCGTTATGCGCTGCCGTCTCTGGCAGCGGATCGTGTCTACCTCACAGGACATATTGAGTGCAGTCCAGTATCGCTGTCTGCGCAAATCTCCAAATACGGTGCTCACCATCTACTCAAGGATGGAGAAGGGATAATGACTATCACGCTTGAAACCTTGTATGTTCCCGTAGGGGGACCTAGGGAGCAAGCATTACTGCCAAATTTTACTGCTTGGACAACTACCAGCGCCTGTGCGCTCATTCGGCATTTTCATTCGGCTGCTGAGAGGCGCCTGCAAGAGGCCAAGAATGGTCACATTTCTGCTGCTTCGAACTGTTCTCGCCATGAGCTTTCAATTTGCCCTTTGGCTTGGCTAATGCGACACGCGATTCGACCGACTCGGGATTCCATATGTGGATATCGCCTCTGCATGCCTAACGGTGTGTCTTCGGATCTTGAAGGGGTTCTTGCAGGAGTTCCAAGCCCAAGCGAGCAGACACTAAGCATCTACGACTTTACACCAATGCATGTCAGAAAGGCCAGACACGTAGAAGCGAGAGGTCGAACGCCACTCTGCCAATTCAGAACTCTAAACATGTCGAGTCTAAATACGTTTCGCTCTCCAGATTCAGAAATTGCTGGGTCAAGCACGCCGCAGGACTTGTACGACCGAGCGATTGTCACAAGATCGGCTCCAGCATCCGACGCCTGGGTTTTCCAGAATGAACCGGCCCAGTATGCTACAGAGTCGCCTTACATCTTAGCGAGGAGGAGGATCCAGATCAGTCCCTCTAGCACGAGCTCTGTATGTCAGCTGACTCAAAACCTCTTGTTGTTGACTCAGGTGAGTGCTATCTGCATTGGCGATTTCAAATGGGGACGACGACCGAGTTTACTGATGTGTTTCTCCCCGATCTGCCTAGATGGTCGGCTCCGGGAGAGAAGCCAGAATACGCCTTCAAGTGTATCCGTATCGTGGAAGCGACTAAGGAACCAGTCTGCCACGCCTCAGCTTGACGTGGGACATAGCTTCTTCCACAAGACGCGTATAGCAACGATTGTACACCCTAGATAACAGAGTAGAGCGAAATGTGGGATTCTTTCATGGCTGGTCCAGTGGCGAAACAGAATTTGATTCTCCGTCAGACGTCACATCAACCTTCCATGAATCAAGATTTCTTCCCCCTTCCCCGGTTCCACTCCTGGGCGGAATCGTTCGTCAGAGAATCCGGAAGGCATATCCATTCCCGGAAGCATGAAGCACTTGCTACATATTTCTCACAAGCACAGAAGACAGAAGACAGAAGACAACGAAGCTTGTCCGGAAGCGCCCGAGGCGTCAACCTCGGAGACTTCGTCTGCCTTCCTTCAGGCTTCTCGTTTGGAGATGCGCTCGAGGGTGCGGTTTTCGCCTGGTCGTGGTTACAACATAAAACACTCGCAAATAAAGACTTGCATCAACATTTTCCAATGCGCGAGAGGGCTAGCAAGAACAGGCGCAACCTTATTGAAGATTGACAGCAAACTCTCTCACATCGCCCTTTCCCCGCCTATTCGAATATGGCGTCACCGTCTAATACCAATACTTCGCCACAAGTTCACGGGTCCCAGATGAGTTGTGGACCCAGAACGTGTGACGTATGTTCGAGCTGGAGATTTTGGAATCCCAGCACCGACGACTCCGCTGCAATGCCTCTTGCACATTCTGAGCAGGGAGGTTCAGCGTGCGCGACCGGCAGTGAATGGGAGCCTAAGTCCAAGGGGGAAGACAACGACGATGATATAGAACCCGAAGAGCGCCGGATTGAATTCAAGGCCCCCGTCAAATCTCTTGCAGAGCCAAAAGTGATGACTGCGTTCATGGAAGAGATCATAGACGGCTGGTTTGTGGATGTGACGGATGAAACCCCTGGTGACGATGTGGCGGAACCCGCAGAAGCTAGGGAGGAAGATGTCAAGCCGCACGACGTGTCTCTCGATGCAACGGAATCGAAGGCCACCAATGGCGGAACGGCAAAGCGAGCACCATCGTAAAAGAACGAAGAATCTGAACAGTTTTGTGATTGCTACTTTGCCGCCCTCTGATTTCTTCTTGTTTGACGTGACTGCTGTTGGTCATCCACTTGCGAGACTGCCGATGTATCAGGAAGTGCAAGTTGTATAGATGCTAGTCGATGATACTGGTTGTTCGTGAACTTCGCGAATTATAGAATAATGTATATCTAGTGTCTGTACTCATTCGAGAAATCAGTTATGCTAAAGGGGATCAGCGCTTCCGGCCTGCTTATAGAACGAGAGCTAAATGCAGGCTGCCGGCGAGGCGGAGGCCGACTTATTTCTTTCCCTCCGAAGAATTCACTCCAAAACCAGAATCCGTCAACAGATACTCCTTTCCCACAGACCTCAGCCACTCCAGTGCCTCGCCTATCTTGGTCACTTCCTCCCACTTCCCTCTTCCTGGTCTCTGGGTTTGCTTGCTCGACTGATCCGCTTCCAACACTCGTAGCTTCAACGCTAGCCATTGCCAGCTTTTAACCTCTCTTGCAAACTCCTCCAAATCGGAGAGATCGCCTTGCGCGTAGATTATACCGGGATAACCGACTTTGCCAAAGCCTTTTAGGTGCAATGAAGAAGACAAAGAGGAAAGCAAGCGGCGTTTGGTAGGAGATAGCAGATGATGCGAGGTGAAAAGCAAGTGACCCGGCTGATAATCAGCTTGCTTCGCTTGAGGTTCCTTAGACGAATCGTCCTCTTGCGTCGTCAACAGGTTTTCTTGAAGCACTGGCAGGAAGTGTGTGGAGATCATGAAATAGAATGGGTGCCTGGATAAGATTCAGCAAAAGCAACATCGAATCTTTATAAAATCATTGTTATCGCTCACCCCGTCCCTACTGCTTCTTCCCAACTGTCGGCGACTTTTTCGTCCACCCATCGTGCCCAACCGACAGCTTCCTCCCGCCCCATGTCATCGCTTTTCAACTGAAAGACTGGCATTGTCGATGTCGTCTCGTCTTTCGGGATGATAAAGTGTATCCGGTATGGACTGTCGGCACTGGTAATGGTACATTGATGCGACCCGGCCTCGCTTGTTTCGAGTGATTCGCCTGGGATCAGTGAGGAGCGTATAAGCTCCAATTCCTCTTCCATCGCAGGGGTAGACGAATGGAGTGGTGACTGTGTCGTTGGAAGTACTGGATTAGATTTAGGTATTGTGACGTTGACATGAGAACTGTCACCGACTTCTCTGCTCATACAGAATCAAACAGAGAGACAGAAATTCAATCTCGCCAAGATGATATGATGTCATCTCATCAACGGTCGATCGCAAAAGCACTGGACTGGACCCTCCTAGCTACCCCCCTTACAGCTCTCCTTACCCTCTGCACCGACGACCGATGACCACCAGACTCGTTGCTTGTTCAGGTTCGGATTATTCCATTTTATGATACACTACGCAGTCGCGCAAAAAATTACAAACGATGCATGTAAACCCCCATCACAACCCTGCCCGTACTTTTGCTACAAGCCGTCCATGTTTAGTACGTTCGCTTGAAAGGCGGTACAGCCTTGCACTCGTTCTCGTCCAAAGTCTCGGCAATAACCTTTCGGAAAGACAAGTCTACCTTGCTGTTTTCTGCGTCAGGCATGATGGACAAGGTGTGCTTCATCCATTTCGCATCGCTGGTGAGAAGTGAAACGCAAGAAAGTAAGTATCGGCGAACAGGCACGCACGTACTGACATTTGTCACTCACTCTCGGTCGGGGTAGTCCTCTCGTGCGTGAGCTCCTCGAGACTCTAGTCGGTTGGCGGCGGAAACGACTGTCTGCATAGCGTTCGGAAGCAAGTTTCGGAGTTCCAAAGTCTCAACAAGATCACTAGCAAATCAAGAAAAAATACGTTTCAGCACTCGTGAATGTCGACCTTGGAAATACTACTCACGAGTTCCAGATCATACTCCTGTCCTTGATTCCAACCTTGTCAAAGCTCTTGTAAATCTGCTGCATCTTGTCAACACCCTCGTCCAAACTCTCCTGTGTTCTGAAAACGGCAACATCGCTCTGCATGGCCTTTTGCATGTCCAGCCTGATCTTTGAGGTTGGCAATTCTCCACTGGCGTTTCGGATCCTGTCCAAGTCGGCAATAGACTGCTGGCCCAAAGAATCGTCAAATGCGCCGTGAGGGGCATTCGGAGTGTGGTTATCCCTAATGTGGTTGGCACATGCTCGACCGAAAACGACAATGTCGAGCAAAGAGTTGGCACCCAATCGATTGGCACCGTGCACGGAGACACAAGCGGCTTCACCGGCAGCGTAAAGACCGGGAACGACGACGTCCTTGCCGTCCTTGTCGACGGTCAAGACTTCACCGGTGTACTTGGTCGGGATACCACCCATGTTGTAGTGGACGGTCGGCAATACGGGGATGGGTTCCTTGGTGACGTCGACACCCGCAAAGATGGCGGCGGTCTCGGAAATACCGGGCAATCGCTCGTGCAAGATTTCGGCAGGCAAGTGGGAAAGTTGCAAGTAGACGTGATCCTTTTCGGGACCGACACCTCGACCTTCCCTGATTTCCAAAGTCATGGATCGAGAGACGACATCTCGGGAGGCCAAATCCTTGGCGGTAGGCGCGTATCGCTCCATGAAACGTTCACCCTCGCTGTTGAGCAGGTAACCACCTTCACCTCGAGAACCCTCGGTGATCAAACATCCGGCACCGTAAATACCAGTCGGGTGGAATTGTACGAATTCCAAATCCTGCAGAGGCAAACCAGCACGAGTGACCATTGCGTTTCCGTCACCGGTACAGGTATGGGCAGAGGTACACGAGAAGTATGCACGACCGTAACCACCGGTGGCGAGGACGGTGTTGTGCGACCTGAACCTATGAAGCGTTCCGTCCTCCATGTTGAGCGCGATCACACCGACACACTTGCCGTCTTGCATGAGCAAGTCGAGCGCAAAGTATTCGATGAAGAAGTTGGTGTCGTGACGGAGGGATTGACCGTACAAGGTGTGCAAGATGGCATGACCGGTTCGATCGGCGGCGGCAGCGCATCGGTAGGCCTGACCACCCTTGCCGTACTTGAGGGATTGACCACCGAACGCCCGCTGGTAGATCTTTCCTTCCTTGGTTCGCGAGAAGGGGACACCGTAATGTTCGAGCTGTAGAAGGAAGCGTGAAATCTAAGCTCAGCAAGCCGATTCTATGAGCCAAAATCGCAAACTCCTTCCACTCACCTCGATGACGGTATTCGGTGCCTCCTTGCACATGTAATGGATAGCATCCTGGTCACCCAACCAATCACTACCCTTGACAGTGTCGTACATGTGCCATCTCCAGTCGTCCTCGGTCATGTTTCCCAACGCGGCGTTGACACCACCCTGAGCGGCGACAGTGTGCGACCGAGTAGGGAAGAGCTTGGTGATGCATGCTGTCTTGAATCCGGCTTCGGCGAGACCGAAAGCTGCTCGAAGACCAGCACCACCGGCTCCACTAGAACAGCGCGATATATCAGTATTGGACGAACGAAAGCGAAGAGACATATATACTTACACGACAACGGCGTCAAACTCGTGGTCGATCACTGGGTATCCCTTGTGTTGACCAAAGTTCTGAATCGTGGCAAGCGATACATAAGCACGCAGAGAAGTAGAGAAGGCAAGCGTCAGTTCTAAACTATACCATGGAAAAGCAGTCCCGCATTATCCCTCCCCGCTTGGCTTTCAGCCCATATCCTTACAACCCATATCGCGTACTCCAGGTCCCCGTCGCCACCTTGCAGAACCAAGAACGCAAAAACTTCCACCTCCTGCCACCTCCCGTCGTTGACGAATACCAAAATATTACTCACAGCTGCTTCAGTAGCTCGATGAGCTCTACTGGGCATCGCCAGCCCTCTCTTCACGACATTGTTGGCGGCGGAAGGCTTGGTGAATGCTCGACCGGAAATTCGGGACAGCATGTTGGGAGGATGTAGGGAGGCAGGCTATGAGGCGGGGTTTGGTAGCCACACAGAAGGACGTGATGAATTTCCTACAGACGTCGATGGCGACGCTGTTTCACCGCCTGGAAACATATATCCGTTGCTCGATGGGGTCAGCGAATGCGCCTATGCCGATTGGCCCCCTCCACCGCTCGGGTTTTCAGTCTCCGGCGATCGACAACAGCGACATCAGATCTCGTATCGGAGGAAACCGGCAGAGGATGGACGATCCAGACATGGATATTAGGTAAGCTGCCTCCTGGGGTTGCTGTCATGAAGAGAGCACAGCTCGATCCTCGTCACTCGTCACGATCTAGTGCGATGCACCGCGTACCTGTGGAACAGGAACAGCTTCAGGAGTCCGCTTCCCACCAGGACCACTAGATGCCATCAACCTCCTAGGAGGTTTGATTAACTGTGTGATGGGCACTGGTGAAACATGACGTGTCATTTTGTACGCCTCGTGTGATCGAGAGTTGTGGTCTCAGTTCAGATTCGATAATTCAATATGCAAAGTAGTCGAAGTCATCGTGCTTCCTGCCTGCTCAGAGCTGTCCCGTGTTACATAGGAATCTCCCCTGAAAGAGGCGACCAAAGCCAAAAGGACATTGCGACTATACTCGGCGGAGCTGCGTAGATCCGACAAAAGGACGGCTCGCCAAGATGGTGAGTCTTCTTCACTCCAGCCTTCAACCAGAATGTCGATTCTCATTCGAGATGCTGATGTCTCGATTGATGTGATTTGGATAGTCTATTAACCAGAGTATTGATCACCTTGTGCTAAGACTTCAGAGACGGTGAGTGCCGCCTGAATGCCTTTAATGGCAGACACACCTTGTCCAGCAAACAGGGCATATATCCAGCCTTGATCTTATGCTAATAGGACCTTATCCCTATGCTCTCGTAAACAGGGAAATCTCATCCTCACGCCATGCAGCGCTCGAGACAGCACAGCTACTCTACCGATTCGTTGGGGCAGCAAAGTTTGCGAGCATTGAGCAGTTGATCGGGATGATCAAGGATGTTGGAGTGCGTTTGGTTGCTGCGAACCCGAAGGGTGAGTTCAGTGATGTTGTTCCGGGCATGAGAAGAGTAGCTTGGGTGCCTTATAAACAGGACCACATCTGATCTTCATTCCCCCCGTCACCTAGAACTCGCCGTTGGCAACATCATTCGTAAAGTTCTGCGTTTGATACGGGAAGAGTACAAAGTCGCATGTACAGGTCATCTGGCTTCGCTCAGTCTGAATGACGATTCCGATGCCGACAGCAACTCCTCCGACGCCGATAGCGATGATTCCGATGACTTGAAAGCCGTCGATGACAGCGTACCAGGAACACCGATGCCCCCCACCCCAGGAATCCATGTACCGGCGAATCACTTCTTGAGCAACGACTTTCGCCGAGCGGTCCCAGGGCAAAACACTAATCAACCCATGTCCGCTGGCATGTCAAGCACAAGATCATTCTTCCCACCCGTCGCAGGTTCATCGGATCCATCACCATCGCATTCCCCTCGTCCTGTACCACGGACAAACCCTACAGCGTCATTGTCCACATTCGTGCAAATGCGGCATAACAAGATCCAGCTCGAACGCGCAGGAAGCACTACCAATGAATTCGTCGCCATGGCAGCGAACGGGACCGGCTTGGATCTCGCAACGATGACGCCAGGCGTCTTTGCGAGTGATCTGACCTCATTCTTCACTCCTGCCATCAACAGCGCTGATGAGCATCGGTCATCGTTTCCCGGCTTGACCTCCCAGCCGCCATCTGCAACCGGGACCGACGATTCGTTGAAACCGATGCGAAGAGAGCTGAAACGGGCACAACAGCAAGCTGAAAAGCAGCAACAGCAATACGAGGCGTTCAATAAGAAGAGTATGCAGATGAAGCCTGTGCTAGTGGATGCAATCAGAGAAGTAGTGGATGAGATCGAAACGACGTGGGAAAGCTGTGCAAAGGGCGCACGGGAGCACGTGCATAGTTCGTGAGTAGCAGAGAAAAAGCCGTGATTCTTGTTGAAACGGGACTGACCTCGATTTCTGCGCCCAGGGAAATCATATTGACGGTCGGCCATTCTAGGACGGTCGAGGCGTTCTTAAAGGCTGCTTTCAAGGAGCGAAACTTTACCGTCATTGTCGCCGAGACGGCTCCTTCGTAAGCTAGCGGAGGTATTTGGTTGGCGCTTGCAGCCCTGACCTTGTCATATCTCATCGCGCTTTGCAGACTTCTCGGTCGTACCATGGCCAAAGCACTCGCAAAACATGGTATTCCAACCATCATCGTGCCCGATTCCAACATCTACGCCCTCATGCCCCGAGTCACCAAAGTCCTGCTTGGGGCCCATGCAGTACTCGCCAACGGTGGATTCTTCACAGTCTCTGGCGCTCTGGTGGCCGCCATGGCTGCACGCGCGCATTCGACACCGGTTGTCGTCGTGGCCGGGCAGTATAAATTTGCGCCGGCATGGAACCTGCATCATGACATCGCTGCGCTGGATTTCGGGGATCCGAGTGATATTCTAGGATATGCAGAGGGAGAGCTACTGGACAAGGTCGAGGTGGCGAATCCGTTTTATGATTATGTCAAGCCGGATCTCGTGAACTTGTTTATTACCAACGAGTGAGTCTGGGTGTTTCCCCGCTGAATACGGGCAACCAGATTGTTTACCTATCGTTGTATAGGGGTGATCACGCGCCATCTTATATTTACAAGATTATCAAGGAGGCGTACGACGACGAGGATGTCGGGATATAAGCATGGTGTCTTAACAGGAGGTGTCTGAAGTATACCATGACATTGCAGACCGGCACGTGGGCAAGGCAAATCAGACTGGCATTGCCAATTATAAACGATAACATATCGACAACGGGATTCCAGGCGTAAAGCCAGCTTTGTGACCGCCCTCCCCAGAACCCTAGTGACACATAAGAAAGGACTGTGTGATATACAGACTGCACATCGTTGGCCAAAGCTAAACCAAAACGTCGTCCATATGCTCCAACGCAAAAGTCTAGCAAACCTTCAAGTCCGTCACGAAGCACATCGCCAACAGGCTCAGCTCTACCTGCGACCTTTCCGATTCTTATCTTTCCCCGCTCCACCAGCGCCAGAAGCGTCGTCTTCCTTGTCAGGCAAGAATCCTCCAATCTCCAGCGCATCTCGCGCTGCCTGATTGATGAGCTTGAATCGTTCGGGACCGAGTAATTGCCTAGATAGTCGTCGATCCGTCAATTTAGTGGGTATATGATTATTGCGTCAGCTCGTCCACTCACCCTCCAAACTAAACACGAAAATCAGCAAAGACAATTCACGAAGAGTCAGAATGCTACGATCAGCGTTCTTGAATTCACACATGAGGAGGTACATGATGCATACCCAGCGTGAAACCACCACCATGACGTCTTTAGAGCCACGAACGAGTAGAACACGTGTCAGCGTTACAAACCTGAGCCTTCCGAAGAGCGGAAGGACAACATACTTTCCAATTCCTGCAATGACACAATAAAGGCACTCAGTGACAAAGCAACGACTCCACCGATCTGTAAACTCACCAGAATCTGAAGTAAATGTGCCAGCCGTCCTCCTGCCGCTGTTTCTCCATCGTCGTCGTTGTCTACATCAAACGTCATACGACTATCAGTCGTCGCCTCAAGGACTTGCATGCTTTAGCAACATACCAGCAACAATAACCTGCTGTCCATTCTTTCCCCCTTCTTCCTGATCCTTGACGATCCGATACGCATGTATCACCGGATGCGCAGCTTTTGCAATCTTCTTATCGCTCAACAAGTGATGGATGACGAGCGGAACTTCGAGCGGATGGGTGACTCGGCATGCGTGGCCGATGAAGACGGATTTGGAGACTGTGATGGGTTGTGATGAGTGGATTTGGATGTGTGATGGCAAGGAGGGCGATGTTAGTGGCAGAGAGGAGAAGGAGGGGAAATTGTTCGGCCCGGCCGGCATTGGGATAGTCTGGGGCGACAATAGTGACGAGGATGGCTGTTTCAGCGTGGTTGTCGGCCCTCCGTGATTATCCAACGGTATCTCCTCCCCTCGGCTCTTCTCCTTTTCCGCATCCCTCATCTTTTCGCCCTCAACTCTTTCCTCGACTTTGGCTTTATACCAATCTCCGGCGACCAGCATCACATGGTTGATTCCCTCAAAGACACAGACATCGCCGGGTGTGAAAGCGACACCGTTGGACGAGATGTACGTCTTTGTTACGCTGCCGAAAAGAGCGGCATCCATGCTAAACTGCCCGACGTATCGACCGAGCAGTTGTAGCTGTGGTGGCGTCGTCTGAGGATACCGCGGACCGAGCGAGACCAAGATCCGCAGTTGCGGTGGAGGAGAAGGTTCATCTTCGTCCACGGGAATAGACTCTATCGCGTTGATTCGGCCTTGTATGTCGCGCCAAGATGGATCATCGGGTGCGAATAGGGGAAGTATGATCTCGTAGCGAAGTCGAAGACCTGCAGCGAGGTTGATTAATTCGTCGTTGACCTGTAAATTAGCGATGCTGTTCTCGAGACCGGTCGTTCCGTTGTTTCCGTTTCCAAACGCAGCTCGACGCGGAGTACTCGCACCACTACTGCCAGGGGTACCGTTCTCCACCTTGTTGTCTTTGAGGCTGATGATACTGCTCGGCCGACTGCTCTGATCTACGGTATGCAGACGACAAGCATCTTCTCCATAGATTGCTGCAAGGGATTCCATCTCGAGGCCGATCGCGACGGTGTGCGGGTCATTCTCCATCGCATCGGGAGAGGTGAGGCGTTCGAAGAGGACTTGCCAGGCGGACATGGTGGTTGGCGAGGGTGAAGGTGGGTTGTAGGGATGAAGTTGGGTGACAGACTGAAGGCCCTTTGATGAGAGGCCGGGGCTGGCTGATATCGCGTTTAGTGCTTCAATGCGTGAATGACGAGGCGACGTAATTCCCGGCGGCCGAAATCTGATTGCCGAGAATGTCTAGATGTCCAGCTCATCTGAGGTCTGAGGGGCTTGCTACATTCGTTCAAGGCTCCGTTGTCGATTCAAAAGCCAACAAGGAGCGAGGGGCGTCCAACTGAGCTTCACTAGGCTATCACCCTACAGGTTCGTCCCTTACAATCAGCCTTCCTCACAGAGTGAGCTCATCCCGGCTTGCCCTCGTTATAGACATGGACACTCCCCCGGCACCCACCCTCCCATCATTACTGCTCGAAACTTACCATGACCTGCATCCTCAAACCCCGTCACCGGACCTTTTCAACAAACAGGCCACGGAATACCTCACCCGACTCACCGGTTACTCACTGAATTCCCTCACCTCGGAGCCTTCCCGGATCGCAGACGAACGCGCCTTTGTCGGCCGCGAACTTACGTCACTATGTATCGGGGAATACAAGAGCTTTGTGGCGGTGCATCAGTGCAAGGAACAAGTCAGAGGAGCATTGGAAGAGTTTGACGCCAGCTTGGAAGAGTTGCGGAGGGTGATTCCCGAGCTGGAGAGAGAGTGCGCGACGTTTGTGCAAGAGACGAGCGGAATCCAATCCGATAGACGACGCGCTCAGATCGTTCTCGAACATCAAGACAAACTGGTCGACTTGCTCGACATTCCGCAGCTCGTGGACACCTGTGTCAGAAACGGATACTATCATGAGGCGATGGAACTCACGTCACATACTCGACAACTCGTGTTACGACACCTGGACGTTCCCCTCGTTCATTCGATATCGGCTCAAGTCGATTCGATCATGCAGCTTCAACTCTCGCAACTGGTGGCATCTCTGCGTGAACCAGTAAAGCTTCCGGTTCTCGTAAAGTCGATCGGATTCCTCAGGAAGATGGGCAGCTTGGACGAGGACGAACTCCGGCTGGCGTTCTTAGAGTCGAGGGCGCAGCGGTGGAGGGATCACATCAAGGAACATGTCGACAAGGAGAGACACGATGCGACCAGGTATATCAGGCGATACGTCGACGCGTTCAGAGAATTGCAATATGATACTGTCGCGCAGTATACCGCCATCTTCCTCGACCCGGCTTCATTCCGGAAACAGACCAGCTTCAGTACCAGCAGTATTCCGGCAGGTCTGGACGAGGCGTCGAGGATCCAGGCGCTCGATCTCATCGTCAGATACGCACATCATGCAGTTTCAGATCTCTTGCACTGCATATCAACCTACATTCCATCCATCACCGATCCGTCTTCACTTGCATCCTTGCTCACACAACTTGGATACACTGCGCTGTCCTTTTCCCGGGTCGGGATGGACTTTTCCGCTCACCTGCCAGAACTGTTTGAGCACGCCGTGCAGGAACTGACAGTCACCGGGTGGGACACCGGTCTGAAGCAAGTCGTGGACATGCTGAAACCCGTATCGACAACACAGAGGACAGGATCACCGTCCGGAAGGCCGGACATCGATTCTGTCTTTGTTCCCAATTTCCTCGTCTCCCTGGAAATGTTGTCCAGCTTGACGCGGTCCGAACCCCCAGCTTTCACGCCGCCGACACACGGACCTTCAGGCTCCAAGACGGTCCCTCCGCTGTACTTGACCTCGTACCCACCACTCGCGACGTACACAAACTCAACACTCACGACACTCAACTCGCTCCGACTGCTAGCGCCTGTCGCGCTCTTTCCTGTCTTGTATTCCAACTTGCTTGACAATCTAGCGACGTTGGCTCAAGCTCTACTAGACTATGCAAACACCGCCACGGGCCAAGCCGAGCTTTCCGTTGCTCGACCAGCACGAAAGAGACCGGAGGGGCTGAGACGGAACACGAGCATCTCCAACCGAGACCAACTTGCGGAACGGACACAGGCGAAAGAACGGAACGGACGCAGAGTGCTTTCCGCCCTTCTGGACGCATTTGTGAATGGCTGCGTGACCTTCTTGAAGACGGCGCTAGTCGAAGGAGTGTACGGTGGACGATTTGGAAGCGTACATTCACTCGAGCTCAGTAAAGGAGGTATCGTGGGAGAGAGTGAGGATAGGTTAGCGGCCGTCATCGGGCAAGTGAATGACTGGGTCTCACGGCACGCCGAAGCGCCGGTCGAAAAGGAGGCCGAGCTGCGCAAGGGAATCAAAGAAGAGGAATCGTCGAGTGGAATCGCTACGTTAGCAGAACACGAAGCGAGTGTTGAAAAGGAAGGCAGTCGATTCTCAGAAGAAGAATGCTCTCGAGTTAACGGTCCCGCACCGATTGAAGAATCGAGCTTGGAGCCGCCAAACACCGCCAACGGGTACAACATTCAACAGTCGACCCCTGAATATCTCGATTTGGAGGAAGCGGGCAGCACGAGCTCACCCAGACTCGAAGCTCATGCCAAGGAGGTCCTGGATGTTTCCTGGCAAGATATCAATCCAAAAGGTCACGACCAGCCAAGGACTGCGTCCGATGTATCATCACCAACGACGGGCAACGACAGAACACCTGTCGCTACGGCGGTAGCACCGGCGGATCAGGAAACCTCGGTCTCGACCCGGAATGTGATTGAGCAGGTACTGGAAGTTGCGGTTGAAATACCTGAAGTTCAATCTCCTATCGGCGCAGGGGCTGACGGCGGCGCAAACGCGTCAGCGGAGGCACAGGCCATTCCGGTGCAGATTACCGAGGACTTGCAGGTTCCTGCAGGAGACAGCGAAGGATCGAGTTTGGATCGTGCCAAACCCATACCGGTCGTTCCCGATACCAGTATACAGGAGCATTCTACCAAAGCAGCGGCCGCCCTCGCAACAGATGCGGAGGATGGTGAGGTCGATACTGTGGATCGATTGATAGAAGCAAAATTGGCGGCCGAGGCTGCAACGCAACATTTTGAGGGCAGCGAGGAAGAAACCGAAAAGCTTGATGGAGACATGGAAGTAAAGCCACAACCTGAGAATGCACCCGAGGATACATCCACACAACCGCGCGATGCGGAATCGAAGGGAAGCGCAGAGCCAGTCGATGTCATTGAAAATTTGGACGTGCCCGAGATAGAACCCGCTTTAGACGGACCATCCAAACCGACCCATCAGATCAATGAAACTCGAGATGAATCCGATATTCGGTCTCCGAACGAAACAATATCGCTAATCACCGCTACAGACAACGTTGCTGCACCAGAAGATCGTGCCGAGGCTCGTGGCGAAAGCACGGATACAACCAACGAAACAGCGGTGGCGGCATCTCAAACAGCTTTCGCCTCCGGTGTACAGGATATCACCCTGGAAATACTGGATGACAGCGCAGGAGGTGAAGCAACCGCTCTGGCGCCATCGGGGTCTTTCACGCCTGAAGATGGGATCGAAGACGGTGATGTTGAACCCCCATCTGCTGCGACCGAAGCGAAGAATGGGATTGACGATGGAAACAGCGGGAAACCAAAGAAGAAGAAGAACAAAAAGAAGGGAAAGAAATAGATCTGGTAATATGCCCCAGAGTTGTCACAGACCGATATTTATGGCTGCGATATGACGAGGACGCATGTTGTTTGTCACAACAGTCGGTACAATCAGAAGCGCAAGCCCTCGGGCATCATTTGGTGATCTCATCTATATCGCATCTTCTCCTTTCACAACTCGACCCTTCCGTTACGTCCAGCCTCGAAGCTCTTGAACAGTCTTCACTATCGACAGTGCGTCTTCTCCCATATCCTGCATTGCCGCACCCAGCTCGGACTCGTTTGTACATTCCAACGCTCTTCTCCACCTTTCCATATCGGCGCTTTCGACATCGAGTGCTCGCATCGCGTTTGACAAGTAGCCGAGGTCGGCACTCAGTTGAGCTGCCCCAGTACTGCTGAGAGGCGGGGAAAACGAAGGCAGCGTATCCTGTGTGACGTGTCCCAACAGGGTCAATGTCAGAGAAGTGATCCATGCTTGAAGAACGAGTTCTGTCGGGATAGGCGTCGATTGTGGCGTGTCTGTCGGTGACAGGCTATGGTGGGTGGTCGGGAACAAATTCTTGGCAGTGAGGCTTTCACGCGTCGTTTCTTCCAATATGCTGGCACCGGATTCGTCCCTCGTTTGCAAAGCCTCGAGCAGCATCTCTTCCTGTACACCTTCCAGTTTCCCTATCTCCCAACTCATGATGCTGTCCTCTTCACCTACACAGACCTCCAATACCCGGAGAACGCCTAGTACGGTTTCTGTGACGCGGGTCATCTCGTCCGTCGGCGAACGGGAGAATGTTGGCACTTGGAGGTTGGGCATGCCCGGGGCTCGTCGTTGCTGCTTGTCGTGCTGGGACCAAATAGCCAAAGACGGGTACATTTGCAAAATCTGGTAGGGTGTCGTCAACAACACCGAGACAAGGTGACTCTGCGTCGCACTGGTAAGCTGCTCTATCGCCTCCTTTGCCGGTCGAATATGGGGCGCGATGTCCTTTGAATCCAACAGTGTTGTCCGGCTGAAAGAGTTCAAGGTAGACTGAACCAGAATTTTCTTGCCGCCGCGCGTCAATCCCATGTGGTCCCATGGGCTTTCTTCTGCAGCCAAGTGCTTGATCCAGGAAGTCGCCTCCTTGGACGCAGCGTCAAGGGTTTTTGCTAGTTCCCGAACACCCGCTAGGACTTCTAGACCGCCAGCAAATCCGGCCCAGACATCGCCTTCGCCTGTACCACCGTCACCTTCGAATCCAGCGAGATCATCCAGTTCGTCCCGGAGCGAAAGATCGACAGTTCCCTCTCCCGTGCTTCCATCGACGCGACTGCCATCTCCCGCCACAGCACCCTGTTTCAAAATCGTTCCGATATCCTTCTCGCTGTGCTTTGCCTCGAGAGCGAACAAGTTGCTGGTGTTCTCGATGGCTTCGACAACAGCCCATGATGCGGTAAAGGTTTCCGCTCTCTCCTTTATTTGCAAGGCGATCTGATGTATTCTTTCCGCACGGTCTCGCAAGAGCTTTGCCATCCTGCGCGATGTGAAAGACTCGATGTCTATCGGTGTCTTGAAGACAGGATCGCTTCCATATACATCTACGAGAAGACGACGCTCGAGTGCTCCATAGTCGGAAATGAAAGGCACGAATGGATCGTAAATAGGGATATCCCAATCTGTCGGTAAACCTTGAGCGCGTTCGTCAGTTTGCTGTTTTTGCGGGTACATTCCGGTCGTGGAGATGTGTGCGCCTGTTGCCAAGGAATCCACTCCAAGAAGGCCTGATGGCCCTGCCCGTGAATACCGCCGTGAATGACGCTTCGTCGCGTTACCAGTGGGATCGATGGCTGACGAGATGCTTCCGGAGCGAGATCTTGAACCTCCGGCTGATGCAAGTGCATTGGCAAGTGGGGACTGATCCAGAATCGAAGAAGGTGATGACGCCAAAACGACGGAGGGCACCCTTCCTGAAATGCTAGAGATGGAATTCCGGCGACTACGCGTACCGTTGGCGTCATTTTTGCTCTCTGACGCTGCCACCCTGTCCTTTTCGGAGCGGTAGAGCTCGGCCAACAAAGCTTCCACCTCTCGCGTAAAGTCGCAAGTCACCGTCCAGCACGAGATGAGTTGTACAAGCGCTTGGTTTCCGGCATATGAACTAACCCGATCGAGTCGTTGTGGAAGCGATGGAGTGAGGGATGCAAGGGTAGTATGCAAAAAGTCTACCAAGAGCTCTACCGAGTTGGTCTTTTCGAAATTCTTCTTCGTCTCTTCGTCCATCCGCGGCATGTCCGCAAGCAAAGCTGGCAGGTTGATCCGCTCGGCTCGCATTATCATCAAGAACTCAGCGTAGAATTGCTTCAAAAATGTACTGGTTTTTGTTTTCTCTCCATTTTGGGCGATATTCGGGTTAGACTCTTCCAAGAGATCCGCATTCGTCCATGACGTTTCTAGGGTTCGACGTCTGTTGCGGAAGTAGACATTGATAAAGGTTGAAGGTCTCGATATCTGATGGAAGAGTCCATGGATGGCGGATATCGTTGGTTTCCGGGGCAGATCATCTCCAGATTCTGGAGTTGTCGGAGATGCCGAAGACAGAAGTCGACGCGCAGCATCGTCCAACTGCAAGCCAAGCGATGCGAGATCGTCCTTTCCAGCATTAATCAACGCCGTATGCTGCTCCGGCTTGCCCTCTGTAGACATTGTTTCTTCCAGAAGGATGGTCAATCTTCTTTCCGCTTCATCCTCCAAACTCGTCAACAATCGGTTCCTTGCGTTCCACTCTGCCGGCGTTTTGCGGAAGACCTGCAGACTTGTACGCGCATCTTGTAGTCTGCGAGCGGCTTTCTGTATACCGTAGTAGGAGGTGATGTCGTTGGTACCGTCCATGCCCAATGGCACTTTCGGATTCGACAGATACGAATGGACTTGTGATTCGAGAGTGGACCACGACTCTGCTTCTTTTAAGACGTCTCGAGCTGACTCCATTCTCGTCTTGACAGCATCCAGGTACTCGAGCCTCTTCAACACTCTTTCATCCTCTTGTTCCTCGCGATCATCTAGAGAGTTGGTAATCTTGCTTTGGACACTGCCCAGTACGTTTCGCACTTCGTCCGCGCCATCACGAAGATACTGCAGATCCCATCCGAGCCGAGGAACAGTTCGAGATATTTCGGCGATTGTCCGTTCAAGAGATGTTGATGTATCCTGAGTGATCAGGGAGAGTGTAGTTCCGAGTGCCAGCACTCGCTTCTCAAGGTCTTGCAGGTCTTTCCCGGGTTCATTGGCGAGAAGTGCGTTTAGTAGAGCGGGAACAGAGTCGGCATCATCGAGCGACGCGATGATGTCGGCGGTCGAGAATGCGGATTTTCCTGCCCCGTCCTCTCTCTCGGCCATTTTGAACACCTCTGGACAAGTGGAAGAAGAGTCACATGTTAGAAAAGGCATAGGAGAACATCTATTGTGGTACTCGCAGTAATTGACAGCTCACCTTTGAAAAATGTGTGCTGTTTCGCGTCACGAATGGTGCATTCCAGACAGAGGTAACGCAGAGGATAGAACGGGAGGCTCTACGCAGTATCGGAGGACAGTATTGCGGGGATCAACCACCACGACATGATGTGCACCTGATCAGCTACTTGATCCGACCGTGTTCCGACGTGTCGTGGTATGGGCCGAGTTTGTTCCCGTTGCAATCGGATCGAGTGGAGGTCATCCCATATTAATTCAGCCCATGCATGCTGTCAGTCACCACGTCCGAATAGATAGATAACCGGCATTGCTATATACACATCGGCCCTCGCATCCCTCTTCGCAGAAGGCATACAAGGCACACTCCCTACATACCCACAATGGCAGACGATTCCGATCCCACTTCGCCTGACATCAGTCGGACGGGTACGCCGATCCCCGTTTCAAATATTGGACAGTCCCCTTCATTCGATTACCATGATCAGCAGAAGCTTCGATACGTGAGTAAACATATCCTGCGACATATACGAGCTCTCCGAATGGATATTCATGGCTCATACGGTATCTCTCTCAAACTGGCAGCAAGATGAAATATACATCTCGCATCACCAACCCCGATGGAACCCCTCATCCCTGTCAAACTCACTGACGCTTCCGGCTTCAGCATTGGCCGATGGAATGGACACCGCCAACGGTCTCACCATGGACACTCACCCACCACCTTCTCGTAACCCAAACCTCGATCTGATGGAGGAAATCTACGAAAAGGATCTTTACAAGCGCATGCCAGGTTTCGTAGGCTTGCGGGACGAAACGGATCCCTTGAAGGCAGAGACAGAGGCCATTCGGGCGACTGTGAACGGGGCTTCTACTCCCGTTCCACCCGTCAGTGGTCCTCAGAGGGTTACGGGTGAGCCTCCGCTGTTTTTCTTTCGCTCTTCCCCGCTTGGTGGCTGGTTTTGAGAGCGCGAGAGCCTCGCGCTCGTGTGCTCGTCCAGTCTCCTTTGTTGCGCTTATCTCATACAAGGACTCGGATAGTGGCTGATGGGCTAGGGGCAGGAAAATTTCGCCATCAGGGGTGGATGAAAGGAGATGAGGAGGGACGTAACTCGTGTCGCAGCTTCTGCACACTCCGACTGTTATGTAATGCGACAACAGCGCGGTTCGGTCCTCATTCGTCTTTCTTCTCTGTCTCTGTCTTCCATCTCCTTCCAGACCTTCTCCGCTGCCCATCCCCGTTTTCCCTCTTCTAAATCACGTTATCTGCACCGAATGAGACTCATTTCCGATCCTCGACAAGACTCATCGCAAGATCGAACGAAATTGTTGCTGATCGAGGTTGCTGAACATGGCTTTGCAGATAACGGAATCATCTCGGAACTGGAAGGTCTATAGTAGGTCCTTCCTCGCTTCGGTCTCTTAAGCACAAGGTATTCATTCATCCTCTTTGCGTTGATTACCTTAGCGAGCGCTTCTCCCACTGCTTGAGCCTCCGAGACAAATACATGGAGATCTCGCTTCAACGTCTCGGTGATGATCCTAGAGACTACGATGGCAACTTTGCCGGCATTCAGCAAGGCCACGCCGATGTCTCCGGGTTGCGTGCCGATGCGGATCCATTCTCATCCGAGACGAAGCTCGATACAAAAGATGAAGAAAAGCCCGAATTCGGAAGATGGAACATCTATCCTGCTCCTCCGCCTGCCCATTGGCACTGGCAAGGAAAGACCCCCGACGGTTCTCATATGGTCGGTGAAGGCGGGGAAGGCTATGATGAGAGCGCGCGGGAGGCCGCGAACGGTGATGTCCAGCTCGTCCCCGTTGACAAGTTCAAGGAGGAGAAGGAAAAGAGCCGGGGCACCAACGGAAGCGAGGGGTTCGATATGCAGGATGCTATTGTTCCCGGCAAGGACGAGCGGGGTTGGAGTTTCGCGTTGGATAGCGAGGGAATCTACCAAATCTACGAGAAGCCTGGTATGCTCCCTTTCGCTTCAACTTGTGGCCGTTGGCTGACCTTTCAATGCTCTACTGTTCGGCTGAAGCCGAATCCACGCCAGCTTCCACAACAGCCAAACCGCTCTTCCGAAATGTCTCCCTGAAGGAATACTACAGGGATCTCGACTCTATCCTCGCCGTCTGTAGCGATGGACCTGCCAAGAGTTTCGCATTCAGACGTTTGAAGTATCTGGCAAGTAAATGGAACTTGTACTGTCTCTTGAACGAGTATCAGGAGATTGCGGATGTAAAAGTCAGTCCTTCGAAGCTGTATACGGGGCACCTCGGGTGTGGAGCTCTCATGACTGACTTTCGAACTTTCCACCAACAGGCTGTTCCTCATCGGTGAGCGCTCTCCACGCATTTGAACAAGAATATGGCTGAACTTTCCGTGAAACAGAGACTTTTACAACGTTCGAAAAGTGGACACCCACGTTCACCACTCGGCCAGCATGAATCAAAAGCATTTATTGCGGTTCATCAAGAGTAAGCGGGATACATTTTGGCGCCACTGTCGCAACACAGTTAATCCCCTACTATGATAGGTAAAATGAAGAGGGCCCCCAAAGTCAGTACCTTTCAGTCTTTCGTTCTCCCTACTACAGTACTCACCGTTGCATATTCTATGTACAGGAGGTCGTCATTTTCAGAGACGAACACGAGTTGACCCTTGAACAGGTGTTCCAAAGTTTGAATTTGACAGCGTATGATTTGTCTATCGACACGCTTGACATGCACGCCCATCAAGTGAGTTAGCGAAGCGCCTCATCCAGCGATCGGTCTTTTTCCGCCCAAAGCATCATCTGATTCCGTCTCACTTTGCCGCCTCGAAGGAATTCCATCGATTCGACAAGTTCAACGACCGATACAACCCTACGTGAGTCGGCTCCGCAGTGTTCTCCTTCGGACCTTGTTGACCCGAAATTTCACAGTGGGTCGTCGCGTTTGCGAGAGATTTTCCTGAAGACGGACAACTATCTGGGAGGCAGATACTTGGCGGAACTTACCAAAGGTAGGTCGTGCCATTCCTGACTGTTGAGAGCAAAGAGGGACTGATGTATCTCGCTAGAACTCATCACCGATCTGGAACAAAGCAAGTACCAAAACGTCGAGTGGCGATTAAGTATCTACGGCCGGTGAGTGGTATTATGGCATAATCACTCGAGCTCTCAAGCTCACCAGACCACCGACAGAAACTTGCAAGAATGGGACAAGCTTGCCAAATGGGTCGTCAATCACAAGCTGTTCTCTCACAACGTGCGATGGCTGATTCAGGTGCCAAGGTTGTACGAGGTGTACAAGGGCTCTGGAGCTATCAAAAACTTTGGCGAACTCGTTCGAAGTGAGTCGGCTTCTGACATACAGACAAGTGCTTCCAACGCTCATACGTATCTTCCTTTAGACCTCTTCCAGCCCCTGTTCGAGGTGACACAGGACCCTTCGAGCCATCCTGAACTCCACATCTTTCTTCAACGGGTTGTAGGATTTGACAGTGTCGACGACGAATCCAGGGCCGAAAGGAGGTTGTTCCGCAAGTTCCCTGTAGCTTCTGAGTGGAACACAAGCCAGGGCCCTCCCTACTCCTACTGGTCCGTTCGCTTTACACCTCGGTTCTCATGTCATACGAAACCCTTACTTTTACTGATGGGAGACCCGCAGGCTTTTCTACATGTACGCGAACATGTCATCCCTGAACGCATGGAGACGATCGCGTGGATTCAGTAAGTTCGGCATCTTGGTAATCATGGCAGTGCCGTATACTCATTACCTGAATTGACATCGTAGATACCTTCAAGTTCCGACCTCATTGCGGAGAAGCTGGAGACCCCGATCACTTGTCTTCTGCATTCTTGACTGCCCATTCTATCTCTCACGGTATCTTGTTACGAAAGGTTCCGGCTCTTCAGGTGCGTTGCAGGGTTTCAACCGTTTTTCATTTGGCTGAAACTGGGTCCTGCAGTACTTGTTCTACTTGAAACAAATTGGTTTAGCGATGAGTCCGTTGTCGAACAACGCTCTGTGAGTCTCGCGCTCCACTACGGGAGATCAATAGCCAAGCATATTGTACTTATTACTGTTTCAGGTTCTTGACATATGAGCGAAACCCATTCAAGGACTTTTTCCGAACTGGGCTCAATGGTAAGTGGATACGTGCTGCATGTACGCACACGCATTGATACATGCAATCGTCCATAGTATCTCTGTCAACCGATGATCCTCTGTAAGTCGTCTCTGTGTTTCTGCATCGCAGCTCCGTTAGTAATGTGATGAAACGCCGTATTTCTTTAGGCAATTCCACTTGACCAAGGTGAGTTCAGATAGAGGACTGGCCCATCCGCGATTTTCCGCAACTGACGTGATTACCTCGATTGCTACAGGAACCTCTGATGGTGAGGATGTGTCATGCTAGTAATTTGGAGCGCAAGCACTGAAAATATATCTTTACTTGCAGGAAGAGTACTCTGTCGCCGCACAGGTGAGTGTACGGCTAGTGCCTCGATACGACATCAAACTAAACATTTTGGTTGCGATACAGATTTACAAGTTCACGCCTGCGGGTACGTAGTCATTCTCCGGCTTAATGATGTGCGATGCTTAAAGGACCTATTCGCAGATATGTGTGAGCTGGCAAGGAACTCCGTTGTCCAGAGTGGCTGGGAGATGCAGGTCAAGAAACACTGGCTAGGCAAGAAGTATTACCTTCCCGGCGTCATCGGAAACGATATCGACAAGGTGAGACGACTGCTATCCCCACGACGGTGAAGTTTCTGAAGCTCATGACCTGCGTTGTCCTCCGTAGACGAACGTTCCCAACATCCGATTGGCTTACAGGCACGCCACCCTGCTCGAGGAACTGTAAGTCCCCGCGCGCCGGGAAAATTCCGCGGAAACTCGCTGAACCACTTCCCTACCAGGTCGTTGATTAAGAGCAAGGGCCGGGTCAGCGGGTCGCCGGGATCCTCTGTGGCGATTGCGAACGGTCACTCGTATGCGAGCCAGATGTCTGGTTCGCTGAATCCGATCAACCCCGCTTCCGTGCTGTCGACCTCTCCTCAATCCAAGTTCCCAAAGATTCCCGTGAATGCGGCTGACGCTATTCCCGGTATCTCTGCGTTGGATGAGAGGGTTAGGCAAGGTGCTTCCCGGGGCGGGCTCAAGAAGGTTTGAGGATCTTTGGCCCCTTCCGTTTGGAGGATACAGTGATGGTCATTCCTTTGTACATTCCTATTTCCATGGTACTATTTCCGCGATAAACTTTCGCTCCCAGTATCTTTAATCGTTCCTTTTTTGGCATTCATCGGCTGACCGCAAAGTATATAGCTGCAGGAGCCGGGCAGTGCTGGAAAGGCGTCTTGAAGCTGAAAGCTGAGGGGGATATGATGCCCATCACCCATCATGCGCACGTCGGCCTCGTGTCCCATCCCAAAATAGGTGTCAACTCGTCACCCGATCAGCTACACGATCGAGCCAAGTCGGCTGCCAAGGT
Organism: Naganishia antarctica; assembly: GCA_025758675.1. NCBI lineage: Eukaryota > Fungi > Basidiomycota > Tremellomycetes > Filobasidiales > Filobasidiaceae > Naganishia > Naganishia antarctica. Next base: position 48,157 of record JANGFJ010000271.1, read on the forward strand.
TGTCAGTACAACTGGATGATAGCATTCTAGACTTCTTCTTCCCGTATTCCGATCCCCCGTGACAGGAATCAGATTCCGCCGACGAGTACATCATGAGCCGGAATCCTTACGGCGGACTCGATCGTCCGACGGCTCTTACGTCGGATTCTCCTTTCGCTATCGCCAACAATGCGATGAAGGACAAGTCGACGCCGCAGGCTCCGAAGATGAAGCTCCCACAGAGTAAGGCCGTTGCTCAGGCTCAGCAATTTGCTCAACAGCAACAGCAACAGCAACAGCAACAGCAACAGCAACAGCAACAGCAACAGCAACAGCAACAGCAACAGCAACAGCAACAGCAACAGCAACAGCAACAGCAACAGCAACATTATCCACAACAATATCAGCCCGCGCCAGCGAACCAACAACCTCCTGCCGGCCCTAGTCGTCATCCCGGCGCCGGCAAGGAATACGGCATGAATCCAAACGCTTTGAGAACGAATGCGCGAGATGCGTATATGGGAGCTGGAGCGTGGAATGCTCAAACGGGGACGTATGGAAACAGCGGCGCAACCGGAGCACAGGCGCAGCAAGGGCAAGGTCAACCGAGTTCAGATATGCGGCTATCGCGCTCGCCGTCGCCATATAACTCCAACCCAAACTTTGTCGCGCAGCAGGGATTTGCGCAAGCGGTGATGATGGCTCAGGGTGGGGGTGGACAGGCATCAGCTTCGAATGCAGGTGGAGCAGGAGATACATATGCAGCTCCGTCGTTCCCGGCACATTATCAACAACAATTCGCGCAACAGACGAATCCGCAGGGTTCAGCGGGGTATAGGCAAGCGTCGTATCCGCCTCCCGTCGCGCAGCAACAGATGTACACCGCTCCTTCTCCATCTCAGTACGGTCAACCGGGTTACCAAGCACAGCAAAGCCCGGCCAGCTCGAACCAAGGATACGGACTGCAAGCCACATCCCCTTACAGCCATCCCCAACAGCAACATCGTCAATCCCATCCTCAACCGTCTCAATCACCTTACGCCGACCCTGTGGCCTATTCGAGTCCTGCACCTGTCGCCCCGGCCTCTCCAGCTGCTGCAGTGGAACATGATCAACCAGTTTCCTTGCGGGGGCCTGTACAAGGTGGGGCGCGTTCCATTCCCACGGCGCCAGCTGGAACGGATACGGAACTCTGGCAGATGTAAGTTGTACTTCGTTGTCTATCCTACCGTTGTCACATGTACGCCGCTCATCGCCTGCTTTGAGGATAGGTTCTCCGCTATGGATATCGATCAATCTGGACAGCTCGAAGCGAATGAAGTGCAGGCGTTGTTGGCAAAAGATCACCGATGGGCGAATATTGAACCGAGGGAAGATTGCGTCAAGATGGTGAGCTTGTAATTTTCGGTGATGCCAAGTCGTGATGCTGAAGGTACTCTACTGAATTGTTACAGCTCATGAGTAAGGACTGTTGGTGAGAAGCAATCTTCTCCGACGCTGATTTTCCATTCGCCGATAGACATTTTTGACACCGATCGAAGTGGAACGATCAATTACGTCGAATTTGAGGGACTATATCGATATATCAAGGTAAGTCCTAATTCTGCGAAGCGATACCTCGCTCACAGAGTCCTGTCGCAGGATTGGTACAACATCTTCCAACAATTCGACCGTGACCGATCCGGAACGATTGATCGCAGGGAACTAGAACAGGCTCTGAACAGTTTCGGCTACCCCCTGCCCAGTGACCTCGTCCGCAAGCTAGAGAAGCGATATGCACCACCAAAGGCCAAGCACGATACCCGGCCTCGCGGCGTGACGTTTGATCGATTTTTGATGGCGTGCGTGACCGTCAAGCACTTCACGGAAGCCTTCCGACAGAGAGACGTCAAGAAAGAAGGACGTCTGACGGTGGATTACAGTACATTTATGGATTTGTGTTTGAGTAGTCCCGCTTAGGGACGGGTCAACTGGATGGAAAAAATAGTATAATCATGTATCGCGGGTGATATTTATAATAAGCTCCACTTGGGCGGGGGCGGAGCAGTGACTCGGAGTGAAGGCATGCCATCTGTGCAGATAGCACCGGTAGAGCCGGTAGAGTGACCGCCATGTTGATGCACAATCCACCACGCAACCCGGCCGCCACACGTGATGCGATAGTATTTGTATCCGCGACCCTCCGAGCGCCAGGATTTGAGCGTCATTCATGTTTCAGGTTGATCGTCTTGGAGAGTACGTTGGCTGCAAGTACCGATACCAACCGATCTTCCTTGTCTCCCCCCCCCACCTATATCCCCGGACTTTCTGCATGCCGCAGAATGGACCTGGCTACGCGGGACTCGTACTCTCAGCAGGACCTCACCCTCGGCACCACCCTCGCCCATCTCTGCACATTCCTCACACGGAATCTCGGCAAACATTATAGCACACAGACCATCACACGTCTCCATGATCGGGTCCGTCACCATCTGACTCCAAAGTTCGTTTCGACATGGGATCCCCTCAACCCGTCCTCGGGGTGTGGCACCCGTTCACTCATCGCCATGCCAGGCAGGTTTCCGACCCCGCTGGTGAATGCTGCGATCGAGGTCGGCGTCGATCCGGTCATATGGGCCAAGGAAATGAGCGAATCGGGGGAGTGGCAGCTTTGGGTTGACCCTGGCAGTATCTGTTGGAGGGATGGAGGATGGGTTTGGGTCGAGGAGGGATATGAAAGGGAAAGGATGTATAAACGTGAGTTTCTTGTTGAACGCTGGGATTCAAGCATATTCTCGATGGTGGAAGAGGCTTTCGCATGGAAGCAGCGATGTAGCGAAGGTATGCAGGTGAATGCTTCTTGCGAATGCATCAGAAGGAGACACTCGAATGGTGTTGTATGTCTTGATGACGATTTCGGACGCAAAGCGGAATAACAACTGTGTTGTGCAGCTAGCCCGGAGCGAACTTTCAAGAACTTATTGAGACCTGTTGAACCGGATCTTACCGAAAACACAGGATGGAAACGCTGATGCACCTAATCCCAAATTACAGAAACGCTCCATACCGTATGGCAAACACCACTGGTGCCGTTCACAACAGACGACGTCCCGTCCTCTTCTTCGCGCTCTATCTCGAACCCATTTCCGATGGCTGCACACTCGGCTACGGCCGCTCTGCAAAATCAATCCCAGCAACTAACGCAGAATCCGCCGCTAATGACCCGGAATACCCAGCAACAAGCACTACGTGCTCCAGCCGTTTTCCGGATACCGATGGCGCCTTTTCCGTTCCCGGCTTCTGCATTACCTTCCCCACCTGCAAGGCAGTTGGGAAGCTTATCCCTTCGTGACGGGAACGAGGCGGCGGCGAACTTTGATCCGTCTGTAGGGACGGGACGGGTGATCAAGCCGACGTTTGTACCCCTCGCGGGAGGTGATCAGACTGGAAGGGGCGTAATAGGAATGGGATTCGGGCAAGCGTTCGTGGGAAGCGGGTTGCTGGAAGGTGGAGCGCCGCTGGTCAAGCGTGGGACGTTGAGTAAGACTGTAAGTGTTCATGGTCTGCGTAGAGGCGATTCCCCACGATCCTCATCCACATTTCGTTTTAGCAACCCATTGAGGTGCCACGAACACTCTCGCCAAATCTCACCCCTGGTCCCTCAAGCAAACGATCTCCGTTGACACCGGCTACGACCGTAAGCGTCACTACAAGCAGTCACATTCCGCCACCACCCTTTGGATCTGGCATTCCAGGTCAACCGGGCTCCGGTGCGCCGTCAGTATTACCCCATCCGGCGAGCGTATATCCCCAGCAAGCGCACGGACCACATGGTCCAGTGAAGCGGCATCATTTGAAAAATTGGACAGAGGCAGAGCCAAATCGTTTGGTGGCGAGGAGCAAGGGCAGGCCCTCGGCAAAAGGGGAGAGATCAGGAAAGGACGAAGCGAGGACGATGACCGTGTCTGGTGGAGTTGGCAATACGAAATCCGCATCATACACGACTCTTGGCCGCGCGCCATCGACAGCTGTGAATCTGCGAACCGTCTTGGCTTCGCAAGTCAACGATACACATAATCAGGACCGCAAAGTATCAGCAGTGTCTTCATGTGCATCTGGCGCCGAGGCAGACACCGAGAGGGACACGAGCATCGATGAATCCGACGAGATTGGAGAAATATCGGAGGCCCTTACTTTTGCAGATTGCATCAACGTTGGCTTGCGGAGTAGCGAAGTTTCCGAAGGGGAAATGTCTAAAGGGAAAACCTCCGAAAAGGAGAAGAGAAGGGTCTCACCATCATCAAGCACGGTGAAGAAGGACGCAGAAAAAGGACGAAAATCGCCGAAGCCGCGTTCAGGGACACCTGGAAGCGCCGTCGATGTTTCGTCAACCAGCGATTCTTCGAAAGCTCTCGCAAGCAACACCGGTAAACCACCTACACCGGTCCCTGCGATTCCGCAGAGCGTACAGGGGTACGATGGCGGAAATGTCGGTGTGCTCGGCGGCGGTGTCAAATTAGGCGGTGGCGCCGGCTCCGCAGCGGGAAACTGTAGTGCATTGCCTACAGGAAGGCTTGATCAATCCGGCCGCAGCGTGAGCGGCCACTCTGCAGGACGATCGACAGGCCAGATCAGATCGACTTCCGGATCGAGTGCTTTCGCAGCCACGGGATCTGAAAGCGAAACGACCATTGGATCTGGCGCCGAAGGCAAGGGATGCCTTGCGGCGGGAAACAAAAAACGACGTGGTCGACCGCAGCAATCTCGAAGTCCGGAAATGTCGCAACCACGCCCTCGCGAAGCAATGCCACAAACACATGTACAGGCGCATTATTGGAGTCCAGTGAATCCTTCACGGATGCAATTTTCGCCAACACAGGGAGCCATGTCTAGTTCCAAGGTGCCGATGGGTATGGGCATGCTGGGTGGGGGCATCGCGGGTCAACCCGGATCCATGGGTTTCCCCATGGGGCCAGGAGCCGCAGGTGCGAATTTTCACCAGAAGTATTCAGGTGCGGTTCCGTCATGGTCGCAGCTGCCACCCGGTGGTTTGGGGATCCCCATCCCGCCGCCCGGCATGCAGACCACGACACCATCAACAAACCCAGCTATCGCCGTGAGCAATGTCGGCAAGTCGAGCCCTACAGCGACTCAGGCAGGATTCGTGAACAATATGGCATCACCCTTGCCTCTTCTCAGCGGAGGCAATGCCGGACAACCGGGAAACGTTGGTTTTCCAGCGATCGGGAAAACAGATAATTCTTCATGGCCAGGATTACAGCATCCGATGCATGCTGGTCACCGGTAATGCCACAACAACAAATGTAGATTTCATCAGTGCTCAGCACCAACAGTCGATATCGATACCCGCATAGCTTCGCGCAATCACCTATCTTTCAACACAACCCCTGTCGCATATTCGTTTTCGATCTCGATCATTTTCCCCTTTAACGTCGTATCTGGACATTACAATCATCCTATGCGCGTTTGCATAGGAGCGCTCTTGGCTTTCGCTATCTTTGCTCGTCTTCTTGTCAATCTGTTGTAATATGCTGCGCATGGACAGGCATGTCTTGTACCTATGATTACTGGCATCCTGCTCGAGGTATACCCGTGGAGCTTTTCGAAGCGCACCGCGATTGCGTCCAATTGTTTTGCCTTTACAGGGTTTATTTAAGTAGTCGGACTCAATGGGTGGCATATACTCTCATCGCATTGATTGTGCACAATGGAGACTGACGGTGTTGGAGTGGCGAAAGGCATCGTTTCCTCCAAACTTGCGCTTTTACAAGACGCCGTCGACCCCTTCCCGCGATTACGTCAGCGAAATAATGGGGGGGGCGGAAGAAATACGCGTTTCATGTTTGTGTTCAGAAGAGGACAATAGAAAATCGTTCAACTAGATGACCTATTGTTTCGAACAATAGCTTTTCTGCGTTTCGGAACTCCCGCGTCTCCTGTTCAGCCAAAATGCGCCATACTCAGCTGACCATATATCGCGCTCAATCCGACGCACATTTCCCCCTCATGTCGTCGTCTTTTGCCCCCACCCAGAAGCATCGCTATCAACACCATGTCAAACAATTCCGTCTTCAGCCACTGGCGACCGTTCTCATCGCATTCGAGCCAGAAAGAAGAAGTTCTCCTGGAGTCACACGGTCACTCGCTCACCGCGGAGCCGACCGCCGATCAACACAGATACATCCCTTCCCCGACTCTGTCGTACTATGCCAACTTCGTTCCAGCCACGCCCGCTCCTCCGGTTCCTCCGATCACCACTAACGCTCATCAACGCGTATCTCGAGAGATTCCCCGACGCTTACAACCCAAGCCAAAGCCGGCCCCGATCGACATTGCCCGTATCAGAAGGGCAAGCAACAAGAGGCCACCAAAGGTAGTCGTAACCTGCGACGTGGACGGACTTCTGGAAGAAGAGGAGGAAAGAACCGGACATGTCGAAGTGGGGAGACCTGAGCTTGATCTGGTCGAAGTCCGCTCGGCAAGAGCATCTGTTGGTGATATGCGTATCCTCTCGAATGCCGCGAAGCCCAAACCGAGGTCTGCCGAAGGCAAGGTGAGTAATTCGAAACTTGATAGGTTTTAGCGATTGATGCAACAGTCTCTGATCGTTCTTTTGCCCATTCCCAGAAACCCAAGAATGAACCTGCAATCAGGCCACGCTCGTCACCGTCGATTGTCGAGATCGAACCAGGACACCGTTTTCCTTCCTGGATGGGCGGCACAGACTATCACCACCTCCTCATTGATCCTCAATCACAATCACACGCAACATCTCGTGCATCGTCTCCACTACCACGAGCACGCGGAAATCGTATCTCACCCTCCAGTCCTAAAGCCCCTACACAATCTCCCGAATCTGGAGGTCCTCTCCACCAGATCCTACTCACACCTACATCCCTATCGGACCATTCTTGGTCGACAGATGACCTGTTCAGCCGCAATAAGCGAGGAAACGAAAAGAACGGAACAAAGTCGGCCAAGAGAAGGACCCTTGTGGACGTTGCAACAAAGTTGTTGTCAGAGAAGCGGACAAGATGGCTCCGCGATCGAAATCCCTCTCACGACTCGCCGCACACCGATATGTCCCGAGGCAACGCCAACCACACCTATGGGGTCGGCTCTCATGGTCATCATGGTGCTAAGAGCGAAACGAGGGAGTCATCCAAACATGCTCAAGCGGGATACGGCTTGAGTGATCTGAAGATGGCATGGGCAGCTGGGGAGAGAAGAGTCATTACTCACGAGGAGTTCAGACGAAAGGCAAGGCGAAATAAATGGGCTGTGAGTTTTCTTGATCGCGAGTCCGCGATCCACCTTATTCATCTTCTTGAGTCTGTCTTCTAGATAATCATTGCTTTGATCGTGCTCGTGATCTGCTCTGTCGTGGTCGGCGTCTGTGTCACCCTACTGGGGAATCGTCACTCGACTGCTCAGACGTCCGACAAAGACGACACGATCAACTCTCTTGGTGATGGGAGCTCCGTGACTTCCAGTTCTGCAGCAAAGGCAATCCCAACAGCGGCACCAACCACGTACAATCTTGACACTTGTCTTGAGCTGTTCACCCTATCCGCTCCGTCTTCTCCGCTCACATATCCGTGTGGTCAATGCCTCGGCCCATTATCAGCTGTCTCGAACGACTTTGCTGCGGATGCGACAGCTGAAAACGGCGTCAAAGGAGTCGGGTCCGCTCTACAATTCTGTGCTCTACAAGCGATATACAAGAACACGGACGGCACCGCCACAGTTGGGTCGAACGCTTCGGCATCAAGCGCGTTGAGCGGTTGGATGAAGGACACCAACGTGTGTGCAGGATGGACAGGACTTCGGTGTGATTCTCAGAGTCGTATTACGTCTTTGTAAGTGCACAAGGAACATATCTTCCAGATATTCTCAGGCTGACTTTTGTTTCCCCTAGGTCGCTTGTATATCCCAATGTCCCAAAGACCATGGATTCAAGCTTGAAGTATCTCGTGGCGATTCAGTCGTTGAAAATCGTGGGCAACTCGAATACTCCATGTAAGTTGCCTTTATGATGGAGTCGCGACTGATAAGGAGCTCACTACTGCTCTCCTCAAAAGCTGGAGCGATTCCCGATGGCATTTTGCCTTTGACTTTATCTTCCATCGACATCCAGTCCACCAGTCTGAATTCCTTCTCGGATAAGAGCTTTGCGGGTACAACTGAGAAGCTTCAGACCCTGATGCTTGTATCAAACGGCAAGCTGGGCAACAGTCTACCGAATCTTACGGCGAGCGGACTTCAGACTCTGTAAGTCGCTGTTTCCGTATTAAAACGATTTGCCCTTCGCTATGGAAGACTGATTCGTGGTCTGGCAGATCGGTAACTGGACAATCATTGACAGAGGATCCGTCGAAGGGATTGCCGCGAATTTTGACATTCCTGTAAGTACATCTTGAGTTTAAAGTAAACACTACGAATCCAGCCTTACCTTCGCTCTGGTAATAGTGACTTGTCGTATAACAGTCTGTCTGGCCCTGTGCCCGATCTTTCGTACTTGACGTCTCTCAAGTCACTGTAAGTGCTCTAGCAGCGTCAAGCAGAGTACAGATTTTAACCCCGCTTTCGTCCCCAGCTTCCTCGACGCCAACGCATATACAGCGTTCCCTACCGCACTCCCGTCATCATTGCAAGAGCTCTCGCTCAACGGTAACACGAAATTGAACGGGACGGTGCCATCTGCCTTTTGCAATGCGCCACCAAATCTGACAACCTGTGACTTCCGTGGATCCCAACTGTCTCCGGCGTCTGGGGATGTAACCACGTCCACCCGTACCATCTCCTCCGTCGCTCGCGGCGTGACTACGACTTCTGTGCTTGTTTCTACAGTGGTCGCCACTGTCACTGCAACACCCTCTTGCGGCATCTGTCGTTTCACCTAGGCATCAAGGTCGACGCTCTTCAAAGGATTGTATCTAAAATACC
>JANGFJ010000277.1:0-16244 GCA_025758675.1 Naganishia antarctica
CCGCAAGAAGAGGCGTCATCCCCGCGCCCGCGCCCCGACCGCGACGCAGAGCCCGCGCACCAAGCACCCACATCAGCGGGATCGCACTCGTCCATCCATTCCCACGCGAGAGATCCGCCATGCCGACCCCTTGGCCCCGTTTCCGACGCGAGGAAGCCAGCCATGCGTACACGACGACGGCTACTAACCCCTCCGACGCGGCCATTCCTTCCCCGAGCCATTCTTTCCAGCCGTTGATCCTGGGGAGCAAGTCCGCCGGATCGGACTGGTACGTCTCGGGCAGACGGGGGATGAGGGGCGTGATGTATTTGTGAGGGGCGGTCCCGAGGGGAAAGGCGCTAATCAGACGGGGGAGGACGGGTTCGTTGGTGGGTTGCTTGGTGGTGGAGTCCGCGTCGCCGTCGGAAGGCGGCTGCACAAGCACCGAGGGGTCTATTTCCCGCTGTGGTAACGGGAACGCAGGAACCGCTCGTCGGGTAGTGACCAACAACGCGATTCTCAACACCGACCTAACCCCCCCGTCAGCGCGCCGCACCTCCAACAAACAGGAAACACATACTTTATCCCCTCCAACACGATCACCAGCTTCCACCGCTTCCACCGTCCCGCTTCACGGTCCGCCTTGCGTCCACGAACGACGACCATCTCGAGCAACAGCTGCACATACCCCAATAACACGACCGCCCGCGCCGCCGATCCGTAAACGGACGAAGTGCGCACAAAGTGCTCCGTGTACCGGGAATGATCGGAAGGTAACGGCAGTCGTTCCCCGAGCGGCTCTCCGCCATCCGCATCCCGCGCCACCCGGAGCGGCTCATCAGGAAACGTCGGTCCCTGCTTTCCGTCCCCCGCGTTCGCCTTTCGCGAGAACGGCGAGTCCGGAAGCCTCTGCACGGTCTTCAACCTGGTCGAAATAATCGAGTCATGATACATCGACACCAAACTCAACGCAGAGTACACTACCGTACCGTATCAGCCCTTGAGCACGTACGTACGACAGCCGGAGGGGGAGGGGCACGCACCGGCTTCACTTGCGAGTTCTGCATCTTCGAACCTGCCGGGGAGGAACCAGGTCACGTTCCTTAGCGCTGTTTCGACCTGGACGAGCGTCGCCGTGTTCTCGAGTAATGCCGCGTCGTACGCGTGTTTGAGTGCAGCGAGGGGCATGGCGGTTGTCGGGGAGGGAGACGATAGGAGACGAAACGGGACAATAAGGGGAACAAGCAATGAAACAAGAACAAGGCGCCGTTCTCGCCTGGCTGGTCCCCCGGGCCCCGGGTATCCGGCAACCGGGCGGATCCAAGTCGATCTGCGCGTCGTACCATATTCATATTCATCCGCAGCCTCTTGGCCGATTATAGAGATACAAGGGATACAGTTCATCCTCATCCTCATCGCAGCGGGACACCAGTAGACCCGTGGCCAGACAATTCTCGTTCGCTGTCGGGGTCGGGGGGTCAGCGCGTGCATAACATACGCAGCCGACGCAAGGCACTCACTGGACGTATTTCCCGTTGTGCCAGACTAGTCCGTGCGGTCCCTTGGATTCGGGGTGATCGGCGCCGTGACCAGCTGCGACAGAATGATCAGCGACGCACCACCAGGCGGTTTCCAACCGCGCAACTTACACTGGTGCTCCTTGAGTTCCTGCTTCAAGCCAGACAACGGACCTTCCTGACCCCGACTCTCGGTCTGTCCGTGCAACCTGTCGGAAACGCCCTGGCCCTGGCCCTGCGACGCCAAACCAGCAGCACCACCGATACCAGCACCCTGAGTCGGGTAACCAGCTCCTTGGGCGGAAGTCTGGTACGCAGCAGATGCACCCGAATCGGCAAAGTGTTTCTGGCCGGTAACAGAGTCTTCAATGACGTTGTCTGCGTCCATTCGGGTAGCTACGCGCGCGGAATGAATCAGCATCAATCATAGAGGTCAAGGAGAAATAGACGAGGGGCTCACCTTCACGGCCAGTCAAACCGACACCAGCGGTAGCGGCGAGACCTGCAGCACCGGCAGCGACACCATGGTGACCATGCGACGACCCTACGCCAGTCAACCCACCGCCAGTCGACTGATCATGATGCCCCGCTCCCATACCAGCAACAACCCCGGCCTCCCGATCCCTCAAATCACCCCCGGCGCCGAACCTCTCACCCTCCCCGGGGTACCCCCGCCCACCCGTCAAACCAGCACCAGCACCCGTCAAACCAGCGGCAGTCGCCGCTCCACTCCCAGACGACAACACACCCCTTTGTCCGTGCTCGTGGTGGTTCCCATCCCGCCCACTCAATCGATCACCGACGGATCGGTTCTCTCCGACCCTACTAGCATCACTCTCAAAAGCGGTCGTTCCCCCCGATCCACGGCCGATTCCCTGATCGCCAGAGGTGGTGTTCCTGTTTCCCGAGGATTGGGAGTTGTACATGCCGGAGGAGGAGGAGGAGTGGCCGCAATTGGCGTCGTGGACGTGTTCCCTCTCGTGACCGCAGTTGGCGTCGTGGACGTGTTCCCTCTCGTGACCGCAGTTGGCGTCGTGGATGTGTTCCCTCTCGTGACCGCAGTTGGCGTCGTGGATGTGCTCCCTCTCGTGACCGCAGTACGCATCGTGAACATGTTCCCGCTGCTCGTGGCCGCAGTACGCATCATGCACATGCTCCCTCGCTCCGACACCACCGCCAGAGTTTCCGCCGTAATTGGAGCCGATAGGAGCGCCAGCCGAGGTGGACGAGGTGTTGAAGTTTGAGTGGGACGCGGTGGATGAGCCGCCGCCGATGGGGGCACCGAGGCCGAGGTCAGGGATGATGTTGCTGTTGTTGTTGTAGTTGGACATGATGAAGATGTGATTGTTGTATGCAAGGAAACAACCCAAGCCAGAAACAAGTGGAACTGCTTATATCCGCGGGAGGACAAGCGCGGATCGTCGTCATCCCCATACCCGTGCAATGACGTCAATCACCGCACCGCAGCACGCGCGTCATAGACTGCTTCCGGCTGGCTCAGAGTGGCCCACAAATCAGGCAATTTCATATATCGCGCACATGAACGAAGGTACAGCCGGGTATACAGCCCCCATCCTCTATACAGCACCCCATGCTCTATCCCCTACAGCTTCCTACCTAGCCAATCCATATCAGCGCGACTCCCTCCCTCGGTTCATGAACACTCACGACCGCGCCACCGCCGCCGCATCCTTGGCCTTTTGTTCCTCTTCCTCCATCCTCGCCTTTGCACGCTGGAACGACGGTCTACCATACCACAGATCAGCACACTCGTCCCATCAGTCCGGAAAACGGACCTACCGCGCTTCCACGGTCTTCATCCATTTACAAATGTTCGGTCCCACCTGGATCTCGGGCATTCGGTCGGTGTTGACTAGTACGTTGATGGGATAACACATCATGAACTGCCCCGTGGTGATCAGCTTCGTGCACCGGACGAGGCACGACGGACTCACGTCTCCCGCTCCTGGTTCCGATCTACCACTAAACCACCCATCGGGGGTCTTTCCCAGCTCGCTCTCCATCTACACAGCATGAGCACCCACTCTCCCTCCCACCCAATCCACAAGCACTCACATAATCCACCGAACCCTGGATCTGCTTGACCAAATACGTAGACTACGGCCCCCTCATCAGCCCTGCACTTGCCTTCTTTCACGCGGGCACGCACCTTGACGGTATTCACAAACCCACTGATCACGGGCTTCACGAACCACGGCGCCTGTTGGCCCGAGATGATAAACACGAGCGCCATCTGCAGGAAAAGCATCAATGATCCCTCCGAGTAGTGGCTCCAATACGAGTCGGCGAGGGAGAATTCTCGGTTGGAGGAAGGGGTATAGTTGTGGATTAGATAGTCTGGTATACGGATCGTTAGTTGCTGGGCATTGCGTGTCTAGTTGAAGACTCACCGATGATGGTTCCACTCTCACTACCTCCAAACCAAACGTGATCAGCATCTCACCTCCTCCCGCATCCAACCCCCGAAACTCACGCAATCGCCTCCCCATGATCCGTAATCACCGGCGCCTACACACACCATCAGCCACACATCCCGCACCATGAACGCCCGGCAACTCACCTTTCCAAGAGGATGAATCAGCTTCAATTCCTTGGGAGCGGCAATCGGGTTCCGGAGGTAGACCTTGACTTCGTACGGAACACCCAATTCCTACACCGCACCATCAGTATTCCCATCCCCACAAAAGACCGAGTGCCGACAAGGCATACCTCAAGGGCCCAAACTGTTACAAGGACACCGCTCATCAGCTACCCACCTCGGCCCACTCGAACCGGAACTCACAGATTCGTTCGGAGCGCGAGTTGTTTAGGTGATGGACCACGATCTCGGGTTTCCGTTCGGTGGTGGACATGTTGATGCGTGGGGGGATTCGTTTGTGATCTGATATTGCGGGCGTGGGGGATGGATTTTCCGTGATAAAGGACGGGGAGGGGAGGGGTCGTGGGATGACAGAGACCTGAGCTATTGTCGACTATCCCATTCTCATTCTCACGTTGACTTTTTGGTTCCGTGTGGCCTTCGGTTATTGGTGCTACCCGCGACTGAGTTCCTCCAATTCCCTGTAATGGACTAATGGTGGTCGCCTTTCGTCGTCTGCAGGACGCCTTGACCTCCTATTCTATAGAAGGCTAATTGGGCGTTCGGAAGATGCGCAGCCCACCGTCACATTGATGCAAAGTGGGCGATCAGCTTGGCGAGAGGACTGTAAGACCGGGTTGGCAAGTCCGGACTCCAGGAGCGTAACGTATCTGCAGTGATCGCGAGTCCGGAACATCTGCACATCGCACCGAGGGGTATTCCCCATCTCGCACCAGCTTACAAGGTACATCCCTCTCAGTGAAAATCCAAGACTCTGATAATCAAGCAAAGATCGACAGTTCATGGTGATGGGCCCTCTCGAGAGATGGAGCTTCTCAAACAATATCACGCTTTCAAAGGAAGATTTAGCATGATATACATTCGACACTTCAGCTTCTTCTCCCGACCACCTCGGTCGACGAGGAGGATCCAGGTCAAAGGGGCTGTGGAACGGCAATATGGATGCCTAGGAGCTATTCAGCAAGAAGAAGTATTTGTGATGGATATCCACTCTATTGTGACGCAGCCATGGACCATAATGGTGTGATTTAGTCTGCAAATATGATTCCATCTGGTATTGGCGATAGTAACCATCCATAATTGCGGATGTGACGAGCAAAAGCGCAGTCTACTTGTCGTTTCAAGCTCTGGGATCCTATGGGTCGACATCATCCTGCGCGCTCGCAATCAGATTCGATTGAACCCTCGCTGCCGGATCAACTCCGAGAAGCTCGTCCATTATAATCGATGCCGGTATCGAGGCTTTAGAAACCAGTATCGATCGTACCAGGGAGGAAGGTTGCCCCGCGTCTTCAAGTTCCTAAAATCGGGGGAAGCACCGTAATCGGTTGGTTTGGCACTGACACGAAGGGAAAAGGCCCCTTTGCTACTGTGTACGCGGCGGCTGTCTGAATAGCAAGAGGCTCTGTGTCGGTGAAGGTCACAACACACCAAAATACCTACTGACGGTTTCAGCAGGGAACAGCGCCGATTTGGACTTGGCTGTGAAGAAGAAGGAAGGTCAGCAATGAACGGTCCGAAGCGGAGCTGAAAGTAGCCGATATCCCAGTACACACGACACACTGCCGGTAATACAAAACAAGTCGGCAGATCTAACTCCTGCGTTTCGCGAGGCCCTTTTCAGAAAAGGGCGAGGCCGAAACAGCATCCCAGGCCGGAAGGAGGATGTTGGCGACCTTAAAGACGGCTGGAAAGAACTGTCGACTATCGGAGAGTGAGCGAATGCTGCTGAGGGACACAATGCGGATAAGACATCTCACTTGACGGAAGTCGTGACGTGTGGATGTATTTACCTCGTGAAGCTTGTCGACTTTGCGAGCCAGTTTAATGCTACCTCTCGGACGACGTTCTTGAGTTCCAGAAGTCACGCTGTTCGTGGGAGAAGTTGCTTGGAACATCTTGTTGTAGATGTGGATTGCACATTTGCACACTGCGGTCGAACGAATGTGAGGAGCACAGTAATCCAGATCATCCGCGGACCATCTGCGTCGACGAGACTCACGTAAAATGTCCTATTCATGTGCCCCAACGTTGGCGAATCCTCATGTGCGCTCCGCCTGCAGATAGTCTTTATAGTTACCGAAGCCGAAGTCTGGCTGAAATGGCGTTATCGTACTCTGAGAGCTGAATTCAAGACGAGTTCGAACGCAGCCATTGTTGAAAGAGTGTCGCAGCGGAGCGGTACTCTTTAGGCAGACCTTTCGACATGCAACAGCGCGAACATGCGACACGAGCTCGGTTTCTCAGCTCATCTTGATGTGCTTGCTTCGTGCAGCGACCATCTTGGCAGTGACTGTGTAGCCCCGAGTTTGCTTTTGCCTGACAGTCCAAACGATGCCATGCGACATCCAACAGCCGGTATCTTCGCAAGAGTATCACTAGAGTATCTATCGTTCTTGGGGTTGCTGCAGCTGTTGCTGCCCACTGGCCCGAGTCTGCTAGGATATCCGCGGATGATGACGAATCTCTCGGAAGGCGGGGAAGCCGGAGAAGGCCAGAAGGCCGGAATACAACGCCGAGTAACCGATGCCTCAATATCAATCTGAATCTCGGTAGCAAACCATGCTGATCCGCCGTGGGATGCCGCGGGATGTCGATGATGGTTCGATCGAGAGACGAGTATGCCTGTGCTATGCCTGTTGACTGCCTGTTGGCCTATTGCCAAGGCGTCTTTGTGGACTGCATGCTGGATACGAACGTCACCTGATCGCTGCCTGCTCGCCGGATGCTTGTGATGTTCCTGATCCTCGATCCTCCCTGGTCCCTGCTATACTCAAATCACTCTTTCTTCACTCGCGGCTTCCACGTATATCCGCCGGAAAGCTGAGGACTTCCTCTCCGGACCGCAAAGGACACTAGTGATAGGAAGCAGGCGAACAGCTAAGGGCAAGCTACCAGAGCGTAGGTAGTGCATTCCAAATGCCGGTGCGCAGCTGACTTGCCGCATAAGGAGAAGGCACACTCTGCTCATTGCTTAATTGCGTGTCGTCAGCTGCTAATGCTCACCTTAGGGTAGCTGTTGAATTGCTTGCTGATACTTTGGGACAGGAGCTCCACTGCAAGCTATTAGCCATGGCGCCGCTTGAATCGACAGCGACAGTCAGATGAGCGATGAAGCTGATAGCACCTCACACCTGACACTGCGCTATACCACGGGGCCAGATCCGTTATCTATTAGCAGCTATTAGCGCGAGACACGGAGAAGACAACGGATTCAGCTGCAAGCCAAGGCAGCTATCCAGTCCCGCCATTCAACTGCCAACAAGTACGCACGTGTACACGTGTGCAAGTGCGCTGCCAAGTGCTGTCCTCAACTACGACGAGAGCAGTTCTTTGTGCGTGTGAAAGTGGCGCTTCATGGGTACGGAAGTGAAGGGGCCTCCCCCGAATCCGCAACTGCGAACAGCAAACGCTGCGGGAAGTTACCAGCCACACAGAATGCTGACGACAGCATCCGCGATACGCCGCTTCCACGATCGTCGGATCGCACACAACAGCCACACAACGACCAAACTACCAAACTCTTGCTTCACTCGGTTGGAGTATCCTTGTCCTTCGTGTCAGCCCCTTTGTCCTCCTGTATCCCCTCCGCAGCCCCTCCGCCATCCTTTCACACACCAAGGAAGGAAGCAAACGCACATCAACGCCGAGCATCATTCGCGACAAGTGTTCTGGGTTTAAGACACTAGCGCTCCGAGATGGTCTCTATTTCGGGTTCTGCTCAGTATGGTCCGCACGCACTACATCGTTCCTCCCGATCCTCTCTTCGTCATCCATTTCCCGCCTTCTCTTCCCATTCCCAGCCCCTTCTCCAGCATCCGTCTTACCCTCTTACACCCTCTCTTCTCCGGTATCTGTCCTGTTCCATCCGTCGTCGCTCTTCCCCGTACCTTGTAAGCACCTGTCCTCCTTCCCAGATACGCTTGTACTTGCTTCATACAGGCCTCTCATAGCTTTAGCTGATACAGGTCATCCCGACTGGCGGCTGCTACACGCCAACCTAGCTGGAACCTACCAAAGTGCGTCGCGTATATATGCTTGAATCATCCAGCTTGTCCTTTCCCTTTCCCGTCGTTGATCGAATTACTCCTTAGAAAACGGACCTCCTACAGGACCGCTACGACAACACATCTGCAATCGCATCTTCCCGCATCATCTTAACGTTAACTCTTCATCGTCGTACATCGATGTTCTCCTCCCGCTTACTGTCCCTCGCCTCTGTGCTTGTGGCAGCAGCAGTAACCACCATCGCCGCACCGGCACTTAAACCTGGAACAACTATAATCGAAAGACAATTCAACGAGACTCTTGCACGACGTGACACTGGTTATCCGTATTACCAGAAAGAGGCCCCCATTCGAGGTGTAAATCTGGGTGGATGGTTGCTCTTGGGTATGTTCCTGGCCTGTTTGACTCAATACCGCTCCTCCGCATCGCGGGACTTATCTTCTGTTTTGCGACGCGAACAGAACCTTTTATCACACCTTGGATCTTTGAAAACCTCGATGGAAGTATCGTTGATGAATACACGTTTTGCCAGAACCAAGACCGGGGAGCTGCTGCCAGCGCCCTGCGAAATCACTGGTATGCATCTCTGTTTGGGAGAGTGCAAAAGACAAAAGACAAAACTGACCATGTGTGCACGTATCCAGGGATACTTGGATCACTGAAGATGATTTCCGTCAGATCAGGGATGCCGGCTTGAGTGAGTCCTCGAAAATGGATGAAGCATTTTGATCGCGAGTTCTAATCAGTTGCGCATCTACGACAGACCACGTCAGATTACCCATCGGATTCTGGGCTTTCGACGTGAGCGGCGGCGAACCCTATATTCAGGGAGCAAAGGACTATCTTTATAAAGCGATCAACTGGGCTAGACAATACGGCATCAAAGTCATAGTACGTCCCTTGCGAAGGTTCTCGGAGGATTAGTCTCTGATACCGAATACATATCCGCTCTCTAGATCGATCTGCATGGAGCTCCGGGCAGTCAGAATGTACGTCCACTACAGCCCGAATTCGTCCTGTCTGTGAAGCGAATCTAATCTCCGCGGTGTTGAGCAGGGATTCGACAACTCGGGGCGCCGAGGCTCCGCCAACTGGGCAGACGATCAGCGCAATATTGACAGAACACGAGGTGTTGTTCAAAGTATTGCAGGGGAATTCTCGGATGGACAGTACTTCGGAGTCGTTACCGCCATTGTAAGCTTACAAGAGCATGAGGAAGGCCCGAGGCTGGAGCTCATTCCTTGCCCACCTTCAGGCTGTGCTCAACGAACCCGCGGGATATCTGAATCCCAACCTTTTGGAAGCTGCAAGGCAGTTCAACAGTAAGTTAGAGTCCGCTCACTGACATAAAACGATGCTGAACCAGGCACTATTTCTAGTCGACGCCTATTACGATGTGCGATATCGCGGAGGACTGCTTGTAAGCGATCAGTGGGAAGTCTATGTGTAATTGCGATCTGATAGCAAGTGCCCTCCCCTTTAGGTCATCTATCACGACGCTTTTCAGTCTCCCTCATACTGGAACGGAGCCTTCGACTACCCTCAAACTTCCGACGTCATGCTGGATCAGTAAGTCGCTCCTCTCGCTCGCACAAGTAAAGTCAGCTCACGTTCGTGTATGGGATAGCCATTACTACTCCATCTTCAGCGATGCCGAAGTGCAAAGGAGTTGGGGTGATCATTTGAATGCTGCGTGCAGCTATGGCGACACTTTGGCTTCGGCACCCAACTGGGCTGTCGTTGGAGAGTGGAGTAAGCTTCCCCGATAAAAAAAGCATGAAGTGTGGTTGGCTGACGTACTGTTCTCTAGCTTTGGCTGCCTACGACTGTGCACGTTGGCTTAACGGCAGAAATATCGGCGCGCGATACGACGGTACGTTTACTATCGAAGTCGTCGCTCACAACGATCCTGACACCTGCGCGTTACCAGGCACTTATCCCGGATCTTCCCAAGTGGGCGTGTGTTACCCCTTCACCGGTGATGGCTCTTCCTTCTCCGAGTAAGCGGTCGCGCTTATAGCCCCGAAGTTTCAAGCCGACTGACGAAAACTCCACATTCCCAACAGCGAATACAAGAACTTTCTCCGAGATTTCTGGGACACCCAAACTCAGACGTTCGAGAACCGAGGACGAGGATGGATCTACTGGACCTGGAAAGCAGCTGTAAGTTACGAGCCGTCTATTGCATTTCATTGTCGATGGACTAACAACGGGACTCTGGCTTTCTAGCCTGCCGAATGGTCCTACCAAGCCGGTCTCAATGGCGGCTGGATCCCTCGTAACCCTGCTGAACACCGCGGATACAAGTGTTCATAAAGTTACCCACTCTTCGCATACTCGCACCACCGTACGATTCAGAAAATGACGGTAACAGCATTGATAGACTTGCATAAAGCATGGTCGGTAACCGAGCAATAAGAAATTCAAAAAGCATTGTATCCTCGACGGCAAAAACGCCGCAAGTAGAAACCCAAATTTTGTAGCCCTGATAATGACACGAAATGACATATACGAATTTATGATATTACGACTCCGGAAGAGCATCCTGATTCGCAAACCAGAGCTACACGCTACGAAGCGGCTTCGTGTTCGATTTCTCGCAGAAAGTAGATCATCTGCTCGCGGTTCAGAGCTGTTTGTTAGCAATCGAGCGCGGCCTGCGAGCACTCTTGCGCTCACGGTTTCGTGTCTCCTAAGAGCTTCCTGCTTACCAAGTGGAGTCTAGCGAGAGAAGAAAATTAGGCCTTACACTCAACGGAGCGCTTCACACAGGAAACCAGGCACCCACCTTCATCCTATCCTTTATGTGAAGCAACTTGTCGTGGAAATGCTGGATTGCAGAGGAATCAACCAACGCTTGATGCGGTCCGTGGCGTTCACCAGACTGGAGGCTAGAGCTCGCATGTGATGGTACGTAGAGAGGGCGATTGGTTGCGGAAGAATAGGCAGAACACCGCATGATCTACGAGAGCGTACTAGCTAATCAGCGTTCCGCGATGCCTGGCCCCGGAGACAGCATCCACATACCCCGAAAGCACCGATCGCATCCAATCTATCAGCATCCTGCACCACTGCCAGCTCACTCCATCCACCTCGTTCTCGCTGCATCTCCACCACTAGATCGTCCCATTTTCGGGCCGCGCGGAGCTTCTTTTCCGTTGACCATGAAATACGCGGAATGATTGCTAGGAGAAGAGAGATCTGCTGGCGGGTGAGCAGAGATTTTGCGGAATGCGAGGTGAGGAAGGGGGCGAGTGTCGTTTCTAGAGAAGAGGCTTCTGCGTATTTTGCTATAACACATCGCGGATACACGTCAAACTGCTTAGGTTATAGGGTTTATGATACGCAACGCGGAGAGCGCTCACCATCTGCCATATCGTGGAACAAAGCTACCAGCTCGACCAGCAGCATATCCGGTTCAGTGAATCCCTGATGTACCGCACTGGGATCATCCCGAAGAGCCCTTGCGAGCTTGAGCGAGGTCCGTCGAACCCGATCGACTAGTAATTCCACACGACACGTCAGAAAAATAAGTCTGGCGAACCTTGGGTGATAGGAAGCAGCATACCATGATACCAATCGTGACTCGGGTCATACCTGTGAAAGCAGCAACGGGTTTCAGCGCCTGCAGGGACATGTCAGAAGCCCGGGTAAAGTAGATATCGTACTTTGACATGTGCTCTTTAACCAGGTCTTCAGCCTGTTCGAGCAAAGCTTTCTTGTCGGGCGAGGCTTTGGCAGAGGACATGGCGTAGATGTTGTATCGAAACTAAGCGCGGCCTTGGATATATGAACAGTCTTGACGACGATCGACCTTACAGAGCTACGATCTTCATAAGAGCATTGTCCAACATTGGAGACAACTTCAGAACGATATCTTTTATCGGCCCGAACCGATCGCGTTGCGAAACACGCAACGCGTTCCAAACCAACTCTGAGCCACGCTTGGCGGTCGGTTGTCATGAACACTTCATGAACTGACACCATCTCAACCAACGACATCACTGCTGCAAACGGATCTTGGCATCAGCATCAACGTCTGGATCTACCCCGAGACCGCCCTTCTCATAGCAGTGGAATAGCGACTGAAGTACGAAGAGGGTATTGTGCAGGATGGTGCGCTCAATCCATCCCCGATGACGTTTTATCCACTTATCCCAAGGCGTAACTTTCGACATAGCACGGAGTCAAGCGTACAAAGCTTTCCAAGGAGGATGAAGACCGGAAAAGAACAGAGGATGCAGAGCAAATCAAGCAGTACAGCATATTGGTTGACGACTGTTTGAGCAGAGTGAGCAGATTTCTACCGCTTGAATGCTCCTTGCGCACTTTGCTCAGCTATAGTTCAATGTCAATGTTTATGTTACGCAAGTAGAAGGCCAATAAGGACTATTCGCATGATGCATTCACTCTCACGAACCGCATTCTCGACTTCAACCCGGAGTTCTACACAATCTGGAACTACAGGCGCGTGATTATGCTGGATGGCCTGTTCCCTAACGCGTTAGTCTTGGTCGAGGGTAACACGTTCTACCGAAGGCTGACATCCTATCACTCCTTGCACTTGGCACACAGGACACCCGAACAACAGTATACTATTCTGACTTCGGATCTACGGCTCACCACCTCGTACCTCAAAATACATCCCAAGGTGTATTGGATCTGGACCCACAGAAAGTGGTGCCTCGAACACGTACCTGAAGGACCTGGAGTGAAGCTCGAAGGCGGAAGTGCAGCGGTTGTGGAGACCCCGAAACAGGAATCAAATCACGTCAATGGTCAACCCAACGCACAGGAGACGCCTCGCGATCAAAACGGCCTTCAAACAGAACCGCGCACTACAAAGCCTTCGGTTTCAGCTCAGGAGCCAGTCACCGAGGAGAATGACACAGAAGGCTGGAAGAAGGAGGCATGGGGCAGGGAATTGATGCTAGTCGAAAAAATGCTGGAAGCCGATTCTCGAAATTGTGAGCACGCAGATTGAACCTGCGCTGACAGGAAAGCTCACTGAAATCTGCCGCAGTCCATGCTTGGGATTACAGACGCTACGTCCTTTCCTCGCTGCCACGGACATTCCACCCGCCTAAAACACCAGAAACGGAAATCAAGTATACAACCAAGAAGATTGAATCCAATTTTTCCAATTTCTCGGCGTGGCATCAGCGGACGAAAGAGCTTGGGAAGATTTGGGATTCGCTACGGAGTGGCGAGAAGAGCATGTTGACAGATGCGGAGACAGAGATACAGAAGATGAGGCAGAAAGGTAATCTTTGTCGATCGTGTGTGAAGCCAGATTGCTCGTCAGCTAACCTGCTCGATGCTTCAGAGTTCGAACTCGTGACTCAGGCATTGTGGACCGATCCGGCGGACCAATCTGGCTGGCTGTATCATAGATGGCTAATAGGAAGTGGTAAGCGCGTTTGCTGGTCGGTAATCGAAGCTGTTTTCTGATTGAACGCTCATGCTGACACCACATCAGGAAACGATGTGCCAACATTGCAGCGGGAGATAGCTCAAATCAGGGAGTTACTGGAAGCAGAGCCAGATTCAAAGTGTAAGCTCTTTAGCCTGACCAAATCCTGATGAGCTGAGGCTGAATCATACGTGTTCTCATGATAGGGCCGCTGGAATCTCTTGTGCATTACAACCAATTGTTGCTGCGGACAGGCACTCTCTCGTCTGAAGAAGCATCGCAGGCCCGCAGTGATATGCGACAGTGGCTGAAAGACTTGGAGCGGATTGACCCGTTCCGAAAAGAGCGGTACAGAGAGCTGGGTATGTTTCTCAAGCCTCGAGGAATGAGCATCTTTGCAGATGGTATCGTATCCTGATTTTTCGCTGCATTTCCAGGAGCCGAATTGGAAAAGGGGATCATAAGAGCTTGATTGATCTCGGCCATGACTCGAAGCGGTTGGGAATCGCTACGGGTTGTTGAACATGGTCGGATCAGCTAATTTGGTTGTCAGAGATTTGCAGGCGGTACACGCCTGGGCGATGGCATTATACTGCGGGATAGGCGTTTCTTGTAGCAACTGGTTGTACCGCAATTGGTGGCCAGTCGGATATGCGGTCATGGTATTGCCATGAATCATCGAGCGCTTCGAGATGTTGAGTGACTGGATGGGGAATACGTGAGGCTCTGGCACCACCACTGTAGTTGCTTTAGAAGTCGTGTAACAGTCACATGGCAGACAGCTCTGAGCCCTTCCTTTCCTCGAAACTTTCGAAACAACCTTAGCTTGACTGGTCTTCTGGAGTCAGTCTCTTGCCTCAGCCTTGGCATCGCAACAACGGCATGTCTTATAGGTCGCAACAACGGCAAGTCTTATAGCGACAAAGCTGTATTGGTGTCGTCGGAGTGTATAATACTTTTCCTTGGCCTGTCCAATCGACTTTGGGTATATACAGGAAGACCATGATATTCCCGGAGGCAGCAAATGAGAACATCACGGCTGAATTCGTGGCACCTAGTTAGATGGTCCAGCGTTGTTCTGGTATTCTGACGTATCCTATGACTAAACACAGACCTCCAAAACAATGCCTGCCACGTAGTGTAGCGGTTAGCACCTTTGGTTTTGAGATCTCACATCACCCACTTCCAAATAACCCGGGTTCGAATCCCGGCGAGGCATTTATTTTGCTTCAAATAGCTTGCTTTTAAAGCTTTTGTACTGCTCGTTTTTGAAGATTAGATTTCGAAAGGTTTTGGAGGGTGAATGGAAAGATGGATGTCCATGTATTCATCCTGACAATCCCTACGAGCTGCATCACGCCAACCTTTTTGCGGTCAAGTCAGGCGCTTTACACGTTCACACTCCGTACGGTTGAAAGATATGGTTGTCGCCGTAATGACGCCCCGCATACCAATTCTTCCGCCCGGTCCTTCCCGGTTATCGGGCCACACCGGGACTGGCGGGACCCCACGACCAGCGGAATGCAGCGGAATGCTAACGTCCGCCTTCACGTGAGCGCTTTCAGGCATCTAATCGCTCCTATCGGCCCTTCCTGCGTACTGCCGACATGCAGGTGGGTACGGACATTCTTTGAACGGATCGGGATTTACTTTGCGAGCTGACCGCAAGTGGCCGGAACAGCTGGCGTGTCTGTAACCGTTCTATATAACAACCGCTCCATTCCTACCCGATATCTTCACCATGTCTGTCTTCCCACAAACACCTCGCTCTAGGTGAGTCTTTACCGTTACCCTTCTGTCTGCCCTGACAGCTGACATCATCTTTGGCTTCCACTTACCTTTCTTTCGTCCATCGCTCTCGCACGACCTTAAGAAGCTTCATCATACCACATCCTCGACGGCTATAGCAGCTCAATACTCGACTTTAGTCACAACCGTTCAACACTTCCAACCAAGTACTGCAACACTGAAATGCCCCAACGAACCAACACTGGAGTTACCGGTAATGAGTGTAAGTCGTTTCCGCCCACTCGCTGGGACGTGTCTGACGATCTTTTGTGCAATGCTTTCAGTCATCGGCAAGGAGGTCGAGTACTTCTCGCAAGCTGGTTTCGATATGGACAAGATCCACATCAAGCGAAATGCTCCCGTAGCAGCGTTGTACGAAGATGCCATCCAGAACGAAGGCGCCGTCATTTCTTCCAACGGGGCTCTTATCAACTTTTCCGGCAAGAAGACTGGTCGGTCTCCCAAGGACAAGCGAATCGTCTACGAGGAAACGTCCAAGGATCACATTTGGTGGTCCGGTGGAGTCAACATCGCCATGGACGAACACACTTTCGAAATCAACCGAGAACGAGCTATCGACTACCTGAATACGCGGGAAAACGTCTACGTCTTTGACGGTTTCGCCGGTTGGGATCCCAAGTATCGCATCAAGGTCCGAGTCATTGCTTCCCGAGCCTACCACGCCCTGTTCATGAACAACATGTTGATCCGACCAACTGCAGAAGAGTTGGAGAACTATGGCGAGCCCGACTTTATCATCTACAACGCTGGCCAATTCCCTGCCAACCGATTCACCACTGGTATGACCTCCACCACCTCGGTCGAAGTTAATTTCAAGCGAATGGAAATGGTCATCTTGGGTACCGAATATGCTGGTGAAATGAAGAAGGGTGTCTTTTCCGTCATGCACTACTTGCAA
>JANGFJ010000279.1:0-20862 GCA_025758675.1 Naganishia antarctica
GTGAAGCGGTGAGAGCGGTGATAGAATGAGCGGTGTTTGAGAGATGCAGAGAGTCGCATCATGATGATGGCATATATCATGACACAGTTGTATATGATTAGTTCTTCATTTATAGTTCACGAATAATACTTCGTTTTGTTTTACTTCCCTCAGATATCGTCTTCGCAGCTGACATAGCGCTTGTCCCGAAGCAAGCGCATTTCTCGTTCAGCGGACCCTTCTTCTTCTCCACCGCCAATCGTTATCTCTTGACCACGAGTAATGTACGAAGCCTACGGGTTTACTCAAGGAGAGGGATGTCAAGCAGTCTGGCAGAGTTCCAAAGGCAATGACAATTATACGCCCAGAATCGCACTGCGCGAGTCGGTAAATCGCTGGTGATGAAAAGTCGGGAACGGAAGCGATTGGCGACGACAGCATTGAGGGAGCTCAAAAAAAGACATTTTAGACGTCAATGATACTGGACTTGCTAGTATAACGGTGAGGAAATACCCTGCGTGCTGCCTTGGCTGAGCTGTGCTTCAGAATTTTTTGCTCGTACGCGTGACGAAGCCACGACAACGGTTCGGTAGACAAAGGAAGATTCCAAGAAGAGAGATATCACGGCCTGTCTCACGTGGATAAAGCGAGATGTGACGCTACTAGAGTGAAGTTCTAAGACAGTAGTCGCAGGGCGAAACCGGGAGTGCAGGTCCCCAAGGCACAAAGCTGTTCGGGTTTGCTTGCGGGCACCACTTCACAAGACTCGCCGTCGTTCTACCGACGCAAGCTGACGAGGCCACTTCCGAACAGAATAGCTCCACCGACAACACCAGTGCTCTGTAGGTGCCCTAAAAAGGCTCGCCGTCCGTATGTCGTGCTACTCCCGGTCCAATTCGATGGAGAAGGCGAATGAAGTCATGCTTAAACGTCCTTCGAGGCGCAGAACGGGCGGACCCGTCCTCGAATACCTGAGGTACAGAGCCGAACGTGGTGCATACTGCCTTGGTTCACTTGCGACCGTCAGAATATTCCAGTCATTATGTACGTCGAGGATTGATCGCACCTTCTCTCCTGCATTCAGTAACTGTACACCGTTAACCCCCATCGCTAGCCATTCCTAAAGCTCAGCCCACCGCCCATGCATCATCCGACCGATCCGCACAAGGCTTCTACCGTGTGCACGCATTCGTAAATGACATCACATTCAACAACTCCATTAAGGGACATGATACGTACGGCGGTCTACGATTGAGCCCCGCCCGTCCCGGTTCCATCGCGCTCATCTACCTCACTCCCAGATCAAGCTTTCCCCTGCAACTGCAGATCCGGCTAACCACCTGCAATTGCAATGTAGTAACCGGTTCGCGTCTGGTGCGAAACCGAGTGAATATCGTTACGGTCCATATGAAGCGACCCTCACCGCGGACAGCTCCGGTCGCTGGGCCCGAAGCAATCAGTACCAATGTACGACCTTCGCAGCTGATCAACAACTCACCGCACCCCTCGTGTCGAAAGCTAACCAATCCCCCGTCCACTCGGTACGCTCCCACCTGCTTGAATATCTATATGTCCAGAGAGACGACGAGCGCTTGGCATGCTGTGTATGTTACGACGAGGGAGATGGGGCCGATGGTCGGGCTCTTCGTTTCTGTGTCAGCAGTGTCGGGGAAGGTCTCTTTCATCGGGTCAAAAGCTAGACAAACGTTCCACAACGCAGATCAGCAATGCTCCCTTTTTCCTGCTTGACCACTATCTTGCGCCGACGCGGGTTACTGGTGATGCCTTCCCATGCAGCTTGGAGCTTCTCACGGGGATCGTACCACGACATCCACACGAAGCCGATCTAGAATCTCGACGCTGGTCCTGGAAACGAATGGTTGCAATGGAGGGGTCTTGCGGGTCTCTGTAGCCAGCGCGAGGGACGGTGGGCGGCGAGCCAAGCGGTGGTCGATATGCTGTGGATCGGAAAGACATGAGCCTTGTATGGCTCAACCGAAAGGCAGGAACAGCGGAAAGACGTACGACAAGCTGACTTCACAAGGCTCTCCATCCGCAACTCATTCGCTAGCTCCACATCTGCCCTCGTAATTTTCTGCTGCTGCTGCTGATGCTGCTGCCCATCGTACCTCCTCATGCCGATCGACCCCCAGCCCTTTCCCTTTAAGCCTCCCGGTTCTGCAACTTTCATTGACCCTTGTGTGCAGAATCATCAGTGCTTTGATCTTCAGATGCTGCATCCGTCCAGAAAATGACTGAGAATGAAGCCCACATTTGTGAACTAGCAGACATAGTATGGAACTATAGATAAATGCGGCTTGAATCCAGCCTAGAAAAGTCGATGCAAGCCTCATTTTTATGTACTGACTCTACGTGAAGCGATAGTATTTGATTGGTCAAACCTGGTCACGCTAGAGAGCGATGTGTCTGACCGGTTCGGATCGTGGACCCCTGAACGTTGTCAAAACTTGGCAGGGGAGAGGATAATTTCAGGATATGCAGAAGAGATAGTGGCCACATTTTTCTTGCGCACATTTTTTCGCGGGCGCACCATATCCCGCTTGATCCTTGATCCATCAGCTCTAGATTCTCATTTCTCACAACCCATTGACCCATAGTCCATACGGTATCGTCTTGTCCCATCGCCTCGCCATGGACCGATATGTCTTCCACTTCCAGCTTCCTTCCTTGGCATTCTCAACATCCATCACAGGTCCCAACGCTACCACCCACCGAAGACGCATCCCTCGCCGCGGTCCCGACGATAACCGCACAGCCTCCCCCATGTGCTTCGTGGTCCAGCAGCTGGCTTGCGCAGCTCTCGCTTAAAGTCATGGCATTGGTCCTCCAGAAAGTGTTTCCTTTCCACTGTCATGCGAGGTATATGCTATTGGACAGCGCCCCACCTGATATCACCGCCCACGGCCGATTGACCAGAATCATCAAAGGAGAGCAGCTACCACTGCCAGGGGTCTTTTTTTTTCATTTGAAAGGAGAGCTTCGGGAGATATGGCGTGCTTTTCGCGCTCGGTATCACCAGGGGCACGATATAAGGAAGCGCAATCAGTATTCATCTTAGCTAGTCCCTTGTGTCGCTCAGTCCTGTACTCCTCCAGAACACCGATTCCACTTCATCAATCCCCTGACCGACCAAACGCGAACTCGTCGACTCCAGCTTCTCCTCTCTGAAACAACATGAGCGAACAAGACAACCAATCACCTGCAGCCAACCATCCTGGAAAGGAAGAATTCGTTACGGAGCACGGACCCGAGGCGGCTGAACTCATGAGGCTTGACAAGTTGTGGCTCACGATGATGTCGTTACACCCCGACTTCGCAACCACGCGACCCCTCGTCATAACTGTTACCCCTAAAGTGAACGGACCGACGGGCGAAGCCGTCTGTACGTTCAATGCCATCGGCTTTCCGGTAAAAATCCCCGGCATGGCGACGAGTCCTGGGAGTCCAGAGGAAGAAGATGAACTAGCTGGGAAGAGGGCGAAGTTGATCATGGGCCGTTTTCTGGCTGATTGGGTCGAGCCCCCCGACTCATCGTACCGACCAGGTACGATGCAAAGGACAGATGGTTCATATCAGAGGGGCCATTTTGGGAGAACCTCCCTCTACGCCAGTGGCAACATAGGGTTGTTGCGCAAGCATGTAGACTCGATTTTCAGCTTGGGCCCGGGTGCGGACTTTGAAGACCTTTTGAATTCGGCCGTCATTGAATCGTACAACACTTATAACGCACTTTCAATGAATAGTGATCAGAGTGCGGGTGATAGTATGCCATCCACCGCCGCGTAGACCGCCTACCGATACACAGCCGCCGTGAAGGTCTCGTTTACAACTGTGATGGTGCATTTTTCGTATACATTTGTACTTGCTTCAACCGCGAGTTGTAGTCGTCGTGTCCACCATATACGGCGCCCTACTATGTCTAGTTTGATATTATAGTTTATATTATAGTATCTTGGCCTTCCATGAAGATCGCGACTGAGCTGCCTCCAAGCGAGTCCTAAACACCGTTGTTGAAGTGCCCCCTATGAACAGCTACCCTTTGTCAGGACTCTGGCTTAGCTCACGACGAGGATGCGTCAACGCTTGCGAAATGCATTCAACCGACTCTCACACCCGAAACAATCCTCACCAAGTATCTCAAACAGCGTCCTCATCGACATGTAGCGCCGTCTCTCACTGCCATTCGATGACATTCGCCCAAAAGGTCACGGTCCAAAGTCCATCGAGATGCCGAACGGGCGGACCATCCATTGTTGAGATATCAAACGCCCGGTGATACCCGATCGGGCGGCCGTCCCCGGATATAGGGTCGGTATCGGTAGCGGTCTCCCGTCTCGTGGTGATTGATAACGCGGCTTCATCCAGAACAGCACGTTCCAACTCAAGTCCAATCAGGTACCCATCCCTAGGAAACTCCGAAACACGGCATCATCCGCGCGACGAGACTCGTCATCTCCCGTGAATTTCGTCCATCCGTATCGTGTCGGAATACGATACGTACAACCGCGTCATCCTCCCCCCGTGCTGCCATCACCCCTCCTCTCTGATGCGACCCGACTTTCCCGCATCTGAACCATCCAACAGTGCGCCGTACGTGCCGCAATCGTGTTGCGTTACTCTCCAAACGCAGCAAGCCTCACAGCCGTCCACTCCGGCGGCTAACCCCCAAAACATAAAGTCAGCACTCCGCGCCACCCCACACAAGCCGCAAAACAGCACAGCCAGCAACGGAAGGACTCACCGCCCCCCTCGTCTCGAACGCCAACCAATCCCCCGTCCCACTCGGTACCAGTCCCATCTGCTTGCATTTCCATACTCCCAAGGCAAGGACTAGTGCTTGGCATGCTGTGTATGTGATGATGGGGAGGATGATGGGACCGATGGTTGGTTTGGCGGAGGTGGTGGTAGTGGAGTCGGAGGAAGAATTGGTGGTGGAAGTAGATGATTGTTTAAACGGTTCAAAAGCTACCACCAAAAATCAACAACCCTTTCTCCTCCCCTCCTCGGCGCGTGCGTACGTACTAGTCATAACATTCCAAACAGCCTGCCACGGACTAGTCAACAACATCCAGACGATCCCCATTGAGAATATCTGGATTCCGGAGCCGGACATGTATAGCATGAATGCTTGCATCGGGAGGGATTTTGCTGGGCTGCGAGCGAGCGAGCGAAGGAACGAACGAACGGAGACGGAGGGGTGGCCGCGTGGATGAGAAGAAAACAAAGAGGAAAAGGACGGCGAGTCAGACGAGTACGGAGTGATGAGGAATGTTGAACATACGACAACGCAACCTCCCAGGCCTTCTTCATACGCAGTTCATTCCCCCGCTCCACACCGGCCTTTACCACCTGTTGCTGCTGCTGCGGATCACCGCCGACGAGGGACCGTTTTCCCTTGGCCTGAAATGCAAGTTGAGGGTCAGCAGGACCAGGACGATGGGGAGGATGTGGCGTACCTTTATTGTCGGGTTCGACGCGAGCGGTGCGTACCCCGGTGGGTTTGGGAGCGGTGTTCTGTGCGGGGTTAGGACGTGCCGTGATGGGGAGCAGAGGGACATACCTTGACATAGCGGTGGCGAGGAGACGATGCGATGGAGAACGGGGTACAACAAGAAGAAACGCATCACTCGGATCAACCATGCTCGAATCGATCAACGTCCAGCGGAAGCAAACACGCGAGGGTATCATGATGGAACACTCGCTTAGATCACCGGATGCGCGATATCCCTTGTTCGTTGTTCGTTGTCCATAAACGATGCCCGATGCCCGTACGTCCCCCTCCCCTCCCCACCAGCCGCAATGCTCACAGCCCTCCGCAGCCTATCTAGGATGCCCACCCGGCCCTCCACCACGACACCACCAGCAAACGCGTTCAAGACCCTCGTCCCGGTCACGGATCTCGACGTATTGGGCATCAAGACCTGGAGAGGACCCACGACGTTCATCACCCAGACCCGGACAGTGGATACCCCGGCGAATGGGATCATAGACCTTACCGTCTCCCCGCGTTCGACACCGAGCCGTCCCCGTGGAATCCCGAGTTTCACGTCCCCCTCAGCGAGGACAGCGTTTTCCCCTACGAAGCCAAAGCAAGGAAAGGCGACGCATCCGTTCTTCACACACCACCAGCGCCAAGAAACCGGCGTAGGACAGACGAAACGGGCTGTAACGACTTTCATCAAGCCAGGGACACACGTATCCGATTATACATCAAAGGTATATAGAACTCGTCCCGTCTCGCCGGAATCGGACAGTTCGCGGGATTCTCCTATTCGGGCAGTGCCATCGTCGCAGCGCCCACGACTTGCGCCTCCGAGCTCCTCATCCTCATCCTCTTCCTCTTCCTCTTCCTCATCGGACTCATACGGCTCAAGCGGACAATCACCTTCGACAACACGTGACAACACGTCACGGGACCGAACAGCGCACGCCCAGCCCCGGAAGAGTCCGCTCCGTATCATCGTACCCCCTCTCCACAAACCGCCACAAACAAATCCCGCGCTCAAATCCGCGCGTACGGCCCGTAGCGAGGCACAGCGAGATCCAAACGCGTGGAAGTGGACACAGTGGGGCTGGACACTGATCCCTCTACCAAGCGCTTCTGAAAAGGTAGAACAGGTAGAACAGGCTAGAAAGGGTACGACGGATACACTTGTTGCGAGTATGCGGGCTCTCGAGGTCACATCGCCCACATCACCTACCGCCCTACCACCGCCCCTTCCCAAATTCTCCAACAAGACATACCACCGCACCGTCCCATCTCTCCACCGCGCCCCTACCATCCGGTACACCGCAAACCCCACGGAAGCCGACGCGCTGTTGGGACAGATCCGGGGTGATGCGGTCGCGTTTGACATGGAGTGGCCGTTTGGACGGGGTGGGGCGGGCAAGACTGCGTTGGTGCAGGTCGGGGATGAGCGGTTGGTGGTTCTTATTCATTTATCGATGATGCGCGGTGGTGAGTCCACGTAACTAACTTTACAATCAATGAAAGCTGACGTGTTGTTCGGTGTAGTGTTCCCGACAAAGCTCCGTGAGATGTTGGCGGACCCAAAGATCTACAAGCTGGGCGTAAACATAATAGGCGACGCCCAAAAACTAGTCCGTGACTACGGAAACATATACACCCGTGCGATCCTCGACCTCTCCGACATCGCCCGCGCCGTCGACCCCGCAAACTGCAAGCCCGGGTCCCAAAAGATCGCGCTCGCAAAGCTATGTGCGCGTTACATCGGGTGCGAGCTCGAGAAGGGCCCGGTGAGGACGAGTGATTGGTCCCGAACGCTCAGTCGGGCGCAAATGGATTGTACGTCCCCCCCTCCCCCTCCACGAGCCGCGGAAAGACGGGTGCTGACTCGACGGTAGATGCGGCGGACGACGTGTATAGCACCACGATGATCTACAACTCACTGATGTACCTCGCCCGCACCCGGGAAATAACACTCGACCGCGCATCACTAGCTATCGACTTGACGCCCGAAACGTACGCGCCCGCGGTCCTAAAAGACTCGACGGGGTCAAAGACGAACGGCAACGGCTCTGGGCGGACAACGACCGTCAAGGGTATCTCACCGAGCAAGATGCGCGCTTTCACGTTGTTTGGGACCGGGAATTCGGTGCTCGAGATCGGACAGGCGATGCGGACTGTTGAGAACCCGTTACTCCCGAATACCATCCGGTACGTCTCGTTTCACCACTTCTCCAGCCGGAGCCTAACTTGACTGTTCCGTAGTGGATACCTGTTGGACGTGGTAACCTCTGACGCAGCGCTAGAATACGATAAACAGCGAATGTACGATATCCTGTCAGAGGACGTACATCCGGCGAATGCTCAAAAGAACAAGGCGTTCTTGGGCAAGCTTGTCAAGCAGTTGGGGAAACAGGTAGCGAGATCGCCGCCGCAGGTGAAGCCACGGAATCTGGTTAGCTCGGATGTAGAGTCGTCTCAGGAAGTGCATAGGGCTGTTTAGGCGAATACCTGTTGTACGAGTAGAATAGCGAATCTCGCCTCCACCCGGAATTTTGTGACCCGTCACTTTGGACGGACGACCAGAACCAGAGGTTTCCTCTCACATGAGGAACGACAGGACGACTCTGGCCGGTCCAGGTGTCAGCATTTACAGACATTCGATACCGAGACAGGACAATGGCTGTAATAGCGTTCTGGTTGGCTGCAGCGTTGTACCAGGTTACAACAGTTTGATATCATGCTACTCAAGTTGTAGCCCCTTTTCCGTTCGACCACCCCTCCATCCGCTGCGCATACAAATCATACACCAACTTGACCTGAATATCAGACTGACACATCACCGCGCGCTGTTCCCTCAACAAATCAACAAGCGACGCCACCGGATCCTGCTGCAGATCCCGTGGGAGCGGTCCCATCGGGGAAACAAACGGCGGATGGGCGGGTGACGGGTCCTCGAGGATCGATGAGAGGGCGATGTACGTCCCTGTTCGACCGACGCCTGCAGAGCTGTAGATCCAATGGAATCAGACAGGCTCGTAACACTTGGGGCGGAGACGCACCAATGAACCCAGACTTCACATCCTCCCTCTTCTTCCTTGTCTTGCTTCCTCGAAACTTCTTCTATCAACGCCTCAAGCCGATCTACGTCCTGTCCCTGCGGAACCCCGAAATCCGGCCACCCTTGATATGCGTAGTGGTACAACGTCATGGGTGGGATTGGTGGTGATGCGCGCGATGGGACGGCAGCGAGGGTGACTGTTGACAAGGTTGATGATGTAGCAGGGAGATCGGAAGTATGGTCCAGTGTGAGCTTGATAGCCGGCTGGGGAAGCGCGGTCTGTTCCGGAGCCTCGTATATCACCGAACGGCCCACCTGAGTCCTACACGAGAAACGTTCAGCGCGGGTGTTTGAGACGGCTACGAGACGTACGGCAGGTATTGATCCGCTTTCGGAGCGTTGCCTT
This sequence comes from Naganishia antarctica, assembly GCA_025758675.1. NCBI lineage: Eukaryota > Fungi > Basidiomycota > Tremellomycetes > Filobasidiales > Filobasidiaceae > Naganishia > Naganishia antarctica. Next base: position 8,935 of record JANGFJ010000279.1, read on the forward strand.
CGAACAGTCCCGTCAATTGAACGATGATCGCCGTCTTTGGCGGGGACTGCCTCACCCGCTGCAGCGGTGCCTGCGGATTACTACCCCCTCCGCGGCCGAAAAGGTGGGCATGTTTGAACGTCGCTGATCGTGTCAAGATGGCGAGCAAGAATGGATGAAAAGTCGTCGGCAACGGAGCCTGCGCCGCGAATCAGCAAAAACGCCGGACGGAAAGGAGATCTCATGGCGCACCTGACAAGCAACCCACCACCTTCCCTTTCCATCCGCAACGACATTCGCATTCAGGTACCCACTATCCTCTTCCCTCAACTCTTCTACATCCCCAACACGACCCCCCGCAGCACTCTGTATCCACCGATTCAGATCATTCGGGATCCTCACGGCCGTTCGATCAAATGCATAGATATTGGTATACCGGTTAGACCTCGCACAGATCTTGCTCCTCCGGATGGAATAGAACGCTTCTGCCTGCGCTTGGTCTGCCGGGTGGTTGATGTTAAAGTAGCGGAAGACGGCACGTAACTCCTGTTCGTGCTTTTGACGGTCGGGCGTAGATGCACGGGCGATGAGTTCGCGTGCTTTACCGCGTTTGTTGAGTAGTTCAAAGATTGGTTGGAGTTGTGCTTCTGTCTTGGGCGGCATGGTGGTTGCTTGACAGGGAGCACGATGATCGGTGGATATAGTGTACAGTCTATAGTCTATTTTATACCAGGGACGCGATCAGGTGATAAAGGGACGCGCTGATTCGTCATGGCGGCTTCAACTCGTCCGGCTCCGCTCTCAATCTCGATATCGATGAAGAATGAGGACGACCATACTAGCATATGTACTCGGAGTAGTACGCTCGTTCGTGTCGTCGTCACCCTCGGCTCCTATCTCTGCCTGAGCAACCACAGCAACCGAAACCGCGACCATCCCCGTCACACATAAACACGTTGCAGCACCGTACCCGTGTCCTGAGGCTTCCACGAGACGACGTATACGAGCATCGCGGCGGACGTCAACCAGGACCCGATAGGAGTCAAGATCACGGGCACCTTCACGTCTTTCGACTTTGGGATCAACGCATGTATATCCTGCAATGCAATGGGTCAAACTAAATACTTACAAGACCCGAGTTCACACAACGGGCCCGCGAGCTAGACGAACACACTCACATCAGCACCAAAAGGTACGCAGATATTTCTGGTGTTCCCACCATCATCGCAACAATAACCGGACGTCCTAAAATGCACGGGCTCGCATTGTCGAGTAATCTTGAGGTAGTATCCGCGGTCGGAGGATGATGACGGTATGAACACCGCGATCCAGAGGGCGAGAGAAGCAATGATGATGCAGACGAGGGCGACGACGGTTTCCGATCGAATTTCAGGTTCGTCTTGCTGTTTGCGGGGTAACGCGATGGAATTGCCATGAAGGAGCTGGATCGGATTGAGGAGAAAAAATGAAGACGGACAGCAAGTAGCGTGATGACCTTGGTGGATTTATGGCGAGTATACCGCATATCACTCCTGGAATGCATCGCTTTCGTCTGCTCCGACAGATCGTTGTTCTGAAAACCCCGTCGCGACTTTGTGGCGTCATTCCGCCTGTCAATACAGAGGGATCTCCTATCGCCCGATCGTTCTTAGTGTTCTTCTCAACTTCTAGCCCCACGAGCTGTCGGTCGCGTTTCAGGTTGTGTTTCGGCTTCGGGCCTATGCTCAAAAGTTCTATTGTTCAGTCGATGTCTATCAACGTACAACCTTCTACAGATCGCCCGATCTTGGTCGCCCCTCAAGTCATCTTCAAGCACAAATGACGCCGTTACAACCATCAACACTGCCCCCGTCAGATCGATCCACAGCGCCGGACCAAAACGCCACTCCAGATCCTCGTACCTCTGTCCAACCTTCCACCCTCCAGCGTCATAATACTCGCCGACAAATGTATAAAGGGCATTCAGAAGCGACGGGATGGTCAGCAAGGCGGCGAGGAGCTGTTGGAAGGAAATGAGTCGGTAGGTCGAAAGGCTGCACGAGATGGGGGGTACCCACAATCAAAGACTGTCTAGACGATCTAAGGGAACGCTTTCCCTGGAACCAGGAAAGCAGCATATGAACCGCGACCAAGATCCCGAGAACACTTGCGACGGAGGTTAGTATCGAAGAAACTGCCAACACACTAGGATATCTCAGCGGCTCATGCATATACTTCCCAATCCGAACAGGCAATCAGAAGTGAACGTGTTGACAAAGGTATCCATCCCACTCACGCCGACGCCCGGGGAAACACATCGCTCCTGATGCCTGCCATAACAGTACCCTGTCATCCCGAACCTGGTTCCGCCGGCACGTTGTCCAAGACCAAGGTAGTAGACGTTCTTTACGTATGGAGTCGAGAACCGTACGAGGTATAGGCAAAGTGAAGCAAGGAAGGTGCAGAGAATTGCGACGCCGACGGTTGGACGGATACCGGGCTTTGCTTGCTGCGAGATGCAGGAATGGCAGTTCATCTCTAGAATACGTGAGTGGAGGAGATCACTTGGTCAAGAAGAGGGAGCTAAAGCTGATCTATGATAACGTAACCTACGCAATGTGAACAGAAAGCGCATACCACCTTTGGGCAGACCACAACTGCTCCTTCAGTCCATCAGGGGCTATGAAAGGATGTGTGTTGGCCAAGAGGAGGGTGGGGGAGCGAATGAGTTGCAGATGAAAAACGCTACTGAAATCGGGTTCTCGTACGTCCTCTTGCGTCCCTGTCGTTCGGTGAAAGCTTCTAACGCTCATATTCTCTCGATAGTCTCCGAAACACATATGAATCGCTTCAGTCGCGCCTAACATCGTGCTCGCTGCAGGAATCCGCAGCATTTCTTTACAAGCATTCATATTGAAGTCCGGTACCCAGATATGCTCGGTTGGCATCGTGTGGATGTAACTGGCGAATCAGAGCCAGGTCGCCGAAATGCCTTCACCGAGGAGGCATTTATCAACTTTGGTTTTCCGGGTAGTCGCTAGAGCATGAATGCATCATGCTCCGTAATCGGCTCTGGAATTTGACGCAAGGTGAATGCGCTCGTGCCTCGTCCCGGCGAGCGCTTTCAGGTCGGATCATTTCCGCCATCAGCGATAGTCTGGCTGAACAATGTGGCAATCGAGGTTGAGAGACGGACTGATACGGGAATGGCGAAGTTTTTGGAATATATATCGAGCGTAGCCCGCTAGGGTAGTTTTGGACGACAGCACCGCTCGTAGGCATGAGTTTTCTTTCGTTCATGCGTAGTTGCATCCCCGTCCTGGAACCACCCAGAGGAGTGTCCGAGGGAAGCAGCGCACAGAAAATGCATCAACCCCTACGGCGCTTCGCACTCGCTCGGAGTAAGTCGCGATCTCCATGCATATTCATAGGTCAGGATACTAATATATAAATTAGAATATCAAACTAGACATAGTTGTGCACACCGTACAGAAGGCCACAACGACTACAACTTGCGGCGAAGCAAGTACAAGAGAATGAGACACATACACGATCCCAATAACAAACACGAAAACCGCCTTCTTCGCGCGGCTGTCTGGAGTGGTAGGAACTAGACGACACTATAGGTGGTCCATCCGTCTGCCCCGGAGTTATTTGAGTGCACAGTGTCCTTGACGACTCGATTCACCGTCTCCACGTCCAGACGTCCTTCTAGCTTCCGCGCAACCTCTCTGGACAGCCCTGGCTTGCTGCAGAAGAACGAGCTGACACCGAAAGTGGACGGCGCAACTGAGGTTCTTACAGATCGCTCGTCTATAGAACCCAACACTTCTTGGGGTCCCTCTTCCCCGTCTTTCCCGCCAAGTACTTCTCCCGCGAGTCGCTCAGCAGATTGTGCCTCGGGGACCGACGGCCGCTCTCTCGCGACTGACCCAGCGCTCGTCAACGCCAATTCGAAAGCCGCTCTGCTTAGCTCTTTGACATGGCGTAGATGATTCTTGCCGTCTTTCGTGTCAGCTTCCTTCTGTTCAACTGACCAGGCGCCGACCCATAGATCGTGGCGCTTGACTCCGTCATCTTTGAGCTGGTAAACGTGGGCAAAGACCGCGGCGTCGCCTTCCTCTGGGTTCTCCGAAAGGAACTTAAGGTACGCTTCCTTAAGCAGATTGCCTTGGTGTCCACCTGTTGCAAATTCGGGGCGGCTTGAACTTGGCTCATTGGCTCCTGGTTCTGCCATGCTAATTCGTGATGTGGGACGGAGATAACCGGTTTCGGGATTGGCTTGTGTATCGGGGAAGTACAATCTAAACTCTCGAAGAAAAGGATGGAGGGGATGTACAAACGACTGACTAGAGGACACACGGATTCCCCTTCCTTATATCGTGCTGGATCCACATCTCCCGAAGATCTCCTTTCAAATGGCAAAAACGGCCCCTGGCGGCTCTCCTTTGATAATTCGGACAGTGGGCCGTGGGCAGTAATATTGGGTGAGAGTCGACCAATAGCATATACCTCGCGTGACAGCTGAAAGGATAACCGTTTCTGGGCGACCAATAGTGTGTTTTTGCGACGTTTATGGTAACATCGCTGCTGATTCAGCTGCCCATTGGGTATCCTTGGGAAGAAAGGGACATAGAAACAGCGCTTTCCTTTCGGGTGTGGGTGAGCTAGAGGCGAAGTCTAGTGAACAATGGACAAGTTGAAAAGCAACGCAGACGACCTGTACCTGTGGTAGCCAAGTCACCAAAGGTTGACATGCATGCAAAAGCAGGACGACCTGTTGTCCAGACTGCGGAGTAGAACGAGGAAGTGTAGTCAGGGTTCTACGGTTCTCGGTGCCCAGGGTCGTAAACCAGTAGACAACAATTAACAATAAAGACGATATAGATATATGCAATGGGAAATTCCCAGCCTACAAAAGAATGACAAGTCGCACCCTTTTGGACTGCCTCTATCTCAAGCCATCCCATTCCAGTGGTCAACCCCTGTCACCTTTTGAGCGATGGTACCTGACCTGATATGTCCGGACTGTGAAAGTTGCTTGTAAATATATGAAGAAGTAGACAGAACCAGATAGTCGCCTATTTTGCATCCGCGCATCGCGTTTCGGGCAAGCGACGAGCTGCTTCATTTTTCCAACTCTTGTTGGTCTATAAGCTATACCGCGTGGCCTTAGCACGTCGCCTTATCATCCTGGCCAGGTGAGTCGCTCCTCTAACTCTCAACCTCGGCATCTTCTCATCATCCGTCACAGGTCCGCAACGCACCGATCACCGGGTGCGAACACCGTGCAGCATCATCCCGACGAGAAAGGTCGATCGCCTCTTATTACTATTTACTGTCACCAGCTGATCTCTGTGCAATACACGAAGGTGGAAAAGGTCCGCGTTGATCGAAAAGCCAGCGGCACTAGTGGATTGCGAGGCCAGGCGGTCATGAAGGTAATGAATCCGGCATAGAGTCGCCAGGTTTCGCCGGACGAGATCATCGCTCTCAAGATAGAGATGACTGCGATTTGAGCGTTGTGCCTGGTCTCTACCAATTTACCGAAATTCAAACTAGACATGTTGGTGCAGTGTACATGGAGAAATCACAACGGATACTACCTGGAGTGTAGGGAATAGGAGTGCTGACAGATAGCCCTTAGGGTAACAAAGATTTATGCGGCCATCCGCAAGTACTGCGCAGTGGTGGTCTCTTGATTTCTCGGTCGCAGAGACGATATTGGCCGGCGGCCACCTGCCATGGCCATACTTGAGCTTACCGCACCTGTTAGACAATACAAAGGAAGGATCAACCCCTGACGCTTCCGGCAAGCTCACGGTCGCTTATAAATCTCGATAACCTGGCCTCCTCAGGGAACTATTACATTGCGCCTTTCCAATCTTGTCAACATTCTGCTTTGACAACATTCTGCGCTTTGACCTCTCTCGTCGCCCATACTACAACAACTCTCGCCCGACGCACTTCTCCCATCAATGTCTAATAGCCTATTAGGCCTACCAGACCCATGTTTCGCCCCTCTTCTCGAAGACCGAGACTTTCTCGCAAAAATTGCCAGAGACGATCGCAAAGAGCGCCGGAGGAAGAACGCTGCCCGCAGAAGAAGAAAGCGCATGGGACCTTGGGGAGAAGATCTAGAAACCGTGTACAAAGCTTGGGAAAAAGAATTGCTGAAGCAAGGGATAGCCGTTCCCCAAGTCCTCTTCACCGATGTTGGGGTGAAAGAGACCACTGATCCTTCACAAATCGATGAACCCAAACTTTGCCATGACATCGCCTTCACGGGAGCCTTCTCGGGAATGACCGGATCGATCTTGATGGAGTGTTACAACCAATACATCTCGAAGAAAACCGACCCGACCGACATTCAGACATTCCGCGATCTGATCGAAGCCGATTTGTCGACCTTGACTGTGTTTACCAATAAGCCGAGCGATATTAGGAAATACTTGCCGAAGGACATCAAAGGTTCTGAGGATATACGTTACCAAGATGGGTTAAACGTCAGAACCTCAGTTCTCAGGGCTTTCGAGGAGAGCAGAAAGGATACAAAAGAGTCGATCAATACCCTTGAACTTTTATGCATTGCCACTAAGTAGACCCGTATCATATCTCTTCAGTGGGCTGACGCACAAAGCGACCCAGCGGTCAGCGTGTCCACAGTGGCTAAACCCCTTGTCGACGTTTTATGTAAATTTCGTACATGGTATCAGAATCTCATTCCTGTATCCGCGAGTCTGTGGTTTCCCAGGATCCCTTTGAGCCTTGGGAAGTTCGGCACCATGAATCAAGTCCGAACTGATATGCGCGAAATTGAGGCCTCGTTCTCTTCGGCCCGTTTCGAGTTTCGACTTCATTATGATCTACGAATGCTGTGGGCGCCCGTAGCTGTAGCAGTGATGGATAACATGCTAGCAGGGTAACAGATAGCTCCAATACATACCTCTTGTCATCACACCCGCTCTTCATCATTTCGTAGTGCGAGAGTTAAGGTGGGTCGTTCTACTAGGTCTTACCTGACTTGACGACTGGAGCGCAGCGTGTCAGCAGGATGAAAGCGGGAAGTGAAAGCAATAAGCGACTTACTCTCTCGAAGTCTCTTGACGCTGACCAGCATTGGTTCGCGTGCCCTCCCAGCCTTCACGTCTCTTCTCTCCTGCCTCAAGTCGAACGTCAAAGGCAACTTGGGTGGCACACATCCAACATTGAGTCAGAGCTTCCGGTCATCATGATTGTAGTCGAGACTACGAATTTGACATCGGTATTTAGTCTGAGAGCCAACAGTCGTGATCTATCGATCTTAGACTTACGCATGCTGGCGATCATCGATGAGCTCCGCAAATGCCCCAAATGACCATCCACTCGATTCCCGTTCACCAGCCGTATACGGAGTATGCTGGGGAAACGTGAACGTTTGGCCGGACAGCCGCTTGCGGCACAAGCAACAAGCCATCTAGGTCATCCGTGGACAGAGAGTCCTCCTTTGATTTGTCCCTTGCAAAAATGATATTGGTCAGCCTCAGCGGCCCCTCGTGGCGGTCGTGCTACCCCCTCGTCGTACAAGACAAAGGAGGAAAGCCCATGACACTCTTGGCGTCAGTCTGACGGTTGGGTATATAACCCAACCATCATCGCCACCCCAATGAGCGTTTACATTGGTCCCTTTCCAACCTTGTTGACATTCTGCTTTGACACTGTGAGACTCTAACCGTCCTTCGACCTCCAAACTTCACCCGCAATCCCACCTCAACCTCCACATTTCCTCCTCTATGGATGATCAAGCTGGTCAGCATGAGAATGCCATGGTACCAGGGTATCTCGCTCCTGTTGTCGAGGAATTGTTCGCCGGCGCTCTCGAACAAATAGGACGATCCATTCCTGCACCGCCTCATCTTGATAAACCTCGTAAACGGCCTCCCAAGGCGCGCAAGCAACGCATAGGACCTTGGGGTCAGACACTAGAAGGAGTGGGCAAATCTTTCGTTGAGGAACTGGCAAAGCAAGGGCTAGAGGAACCCCCCTTCCTTCTTACCGACGTGGTAACAGAGCTCATTGACGATACACCAATCCAGAACGCCGGGTTCTATCATAACCCTATGTTTGTGGGGGGAGTCATGTCAGTGCAAGCCACAGAGATATTGTCCAAGTGCTATGTCAACTCCCCTTCTGTCGACCTGTCCGTGGGGATGCTAGAGTCCGAGATACCGTCGTTCCGTAGGATTATTACAACCGGTCGTTCTACTTTCTCTGCGTACACCAATGTGGAGGGCGATATCAGAAGGTTCTTACCTGATGGCATCAAAGGTTCTAGAGATGTTAATTACGAGGATGGGAGCAACGTTAGACAATATGTCGTTACGGCTTTCCAGGAGGCTACTGCAAAGGACAGGAACAGTACTGTTGGTAGTGAAAGTGTTGATGGTTCCTCTACTACCACTGTTTAGATCAGCTCTCCTTCGCCCTAACGTGAAGCACAAAGGGACACAGCCCCGCATGTGTCTAGTTATTTGAGACATAGGACTAGTATCAAACCTCTGTCTTGTAATGGTGACGGGGACGTATGAACTTCGCCAGCCCCATACAAGCCCGTCACGATCTATAAAGTTACAACAATATCATTGTCCTCAACATTGTCTTGGTTGTGCAGAAAATTTGAGTGGCTGATACGAACCTCCATCGTCGAAATCCATATTACTGCTACCCGCGACTGTCCCGCTTGAATAAGAATCAGGTATACACGCAAGGCCTTTCCCCGCTCCAAGCATCGCGAAATGGTTCAGCTATCACAAACCGCAAACGTTTACAAGCTGCTGCGTCACCTTTCAAGAGTGGGAATTTTTTAGCTATGTATACGTCGACTTGGTCGCAAGAGCACCTTGCGTTCCTTGAGCTGCATCTAGAGCGAAAGTCCATCATAGCGTATACTCGTACCAGTACCAGACATAGCTCTTGTTTCACTTGTCTACCCATATAAACACAAGTTATGAAACGGCGATATTCCCAACTTCGGGTTGAACGGTGATTCCTCGATCCACGCGCTCGATGTCAACGCGAAAGCAAAAGATATTAATGCCCGACTTGAGCTCGAGTGCAGCGATGATCGGACATGCAAAAGTGTTCGTGCTTATCGATACCGAAAGCGAAACGGAATAGCCTTGAGCAGATGAATCTACGCAAACGCTCAATCTCGACGCAAGGGAGGTAAAGACGGGAGAGGGAATGTCAACTTGGAAGCATGTCCACTGACCACGGAAGTGCGGGATTCCTGCCGTCTAGCGAAGAAGGCGGAACTGAATCACCTCACGGAACAAGCTCACACACAACGCCGATCCACCCGTCTCATGAGCAAGTCGGTACCTTGTTGCACCCCCAATCCACCATCGCAGCAACCGCATTGCAGAATCCGCACCAGCAGCGACCACCTCGCAAAGTTCAGCAAGTCTAGCAATGCATATTCGCACACGATCATCGTCCAACGTCCGATACAACCCCACCCCGCAACCCCGCAAACCGAATCCTCCTACCAATCCCTCGTTCTACCGAAAAAAGGCCGGTGTCGTTCGAGCGTTCCGTGATGCCGAGTGTACGGGATTCGGACTTTTTATTTGATGACTGTATGACGTTTATGCCTCGACGACATCCCTCAGACGACGCATAGTCCTACCCCCAAAACCCATCAGCACCCACCAACACACGGAACGGAACGGGGGGGGGGGGACTCACGACCTAACGGTAGCAGCGGACGCAGTACCCAAGACATACGCACCACCCGCATACTTCTTACTACAAGTCTTGGCCTTGCACTGCCAGATCCCGACCGCGGATCGACGGACAGAGACCTTGCCGCATGCGGGACAGGGGTACTTTGAGTGCTGGGTGATTTCCATCTTCTTGACGCTGCCCCGGGTAAAAGAAGGGGTTAGTGATTGGGGACTGGGAGGAAGCGGGGGGAGGGGACGTACGTCTTCCTGAGGGAGGCACCGTATCGGACACCGTATTTACCGGTGATTCCGACCTTCTTGGTTCGCTTAGTCTGTAGCACGCAAGGGATGAGCGTCCCGTTTGGCAAGGTTGGTTTGCGGGCAGACGGTTCGGGAGGCGTTGGGAGATGGTAGGCTGGCAACGTTGGGGTAGGGCCAAAGTTTCGTGATTCGCCAGCGCTCGCGTTGATTCCTAGCCTTCCGGGCTTGCTCCATTCTCCGTCCGATCCATCAAATCCTCAATCCGCCAATCATTCCTCCAGATCCTCTTCCTCTGCCAGGTAGATACCGATTCCAGTCTTCGTCGGCGGCGGCGTCGTCGTCGAAAGTCGCTCGCGCCATCCCAAATCCATCTGCACGCAACACTACCAACACACCACTCACCATCTTGTCGAAAGTCTTGAGGAAATGAACCAGGTGAAGAAAATTCTTGGAGAGGCCTTGTTGTTTCGTGCGGTTTGAGATGAGCAAGCGATGGATGGCTGATGAGGCTGGAAACTGTGGTGGTTGCGATTCGTCGGCGTCGGCGGTGGAAACGGAACGGTCGAGGGGTGATGCTGCTGCCGGGCGTACTGGCCTAGCGACCCGAGCGGGTGCCAGAAATAGGCGCATCTGCGCTTGCGACTGCGTGTTTGACATCTACGTGGCCTAGTGCAACCAACTCTAACCTATCTTGCGTCATCACCCGAACCGCGGACCCAAATACGGCGTGCCATGGATCGTTCATCTCGTCTTTGGTGTATGACTCATCTCAGTCCGAGTCAGTCCTCTGGTTATCCTCTGCTTCATCGGCCACAATGTCCTCCCCAACGACCCGACGTCGCGCCTCCTCCTCGGCCTCCTCCCGCCCGCCAATGGACGCCCGCGCAGTCCCCATCGACTCGTCCCGCACCGAACGACTCGAGTCGATCGGCCAGTCCTCGACGGGCTCGTGGGAAGGCGGACGGCTCAGTAAACTCTCAAAGAGTCCGGCTGCGTCCAATACCATGCGAGAACGGATCGAAGAGGAGGAATCTACCGCCGCCGCCGCTCCAACCAAACTATCCAAAGACGCACTCGCATTCCATCCCTCCCCGCCGCCCCATATCCCGCTCTCCCAGTTCCAACACACATGGAAGGAGAAACCCCGGCCTCAGCGCGAAGGGTATGGGTTCCGGCCTCGATCGGGCGCATCGACGCCTACGACTCCTGCTGGTGTTCCGTTCTTCTCCCAAGGTTCGGGCTCATCGTCCGCGCTCACGTCGCAGCTGCAACAACATAACCTCCACCAGCCGCACGACCTCGGACGCGGGGACCAACAATCCGTCGAGGACGCCACACAGGGCGTGGCGGGGATGAACATCAATACCCGTCAAGCCGCCGCCGCCGCCGTCCGAGAAGGGAAACAACGCGAAGCGTACGACGAGGAGACGGATTTCCAGGGGTTCAACGCTGCTGCCGCGGCTGCGGCTGACTTTGATGATGTCGAGGATGTGGATATCGTTGATGCAGCAGGTCTCGGATTCCCAGGTACGTCTTCCCCGCCCCCCCGCCGCCCCCCCACCCCCATAACACAACAACTCTCCATCGACGTCTCCTAGCGAAGTACACAAACCTCCGCCTCGAGTCGACGCCGGAACAGAGTAAACAAACCATGCACCAACTCACCGACGCGATCCGCACCGTTCTGAAATGCATCGGCGAGGACCCGAACCGGGAAGGGCTGGAGCGCACGCCAGAGCGGTATGCAAAGGCCTTGATGTGGATGACCAAGGGATACGAGGAGCGGTTAAGTGGTCAGTTCCCGCCCCCTTCACGCAACGTGCGCGCGTCTAACGGGATGCACCCGCAGACGTGATCAACGATGCTATTTTCGCAGAGGATCACGAGGAGATGGTCATTGTTCGTGATATCGACGTGTTCTCCCTCTGCGAACACCACATGGTCCCCTTCATCGGAAAGGTTCGCCCGACCCCCGCCCCACCCACACCCACACGCGCTAACCCCC
>JANGFJ010000281.1:0-16473 GCA_025758675.1 Naganishia antarctica
CACTATGCGAAACGACCTGTTGTGGACGAGTTTTTCGAGCGGATAGTGGTCGAATTAGAGATGGAATGGGAGGAATTGGTATACGGTGACAAGTGGGAAGGGAAGATGGCGGTGGATTTGGGTGTCGGTCGGGGAAAGAGCGATCTTGACGTGCGAAAGTCGGCCGTTTGGTGTTTCCGAGGATGGAGAAAGGGGTTAAAGCCAGACTTGTAACCGGGAGAGATAACACAATTGAATTCGTTACAATCACCTGCGTATTTCAGCATCATACAAAGGTTGACGAATAAGACGCGGGACACGATTCCGGCGTCATGATTTCAAGCACTTTCACATTAAGCAACAACATCGCGGTAGAACACGATGGAGTCCAGAGATACCGGCACGCATTGCCGTAGTTCTTGAGGTGCTCTTTTATTTTCGACTGATGATCCTTGATCGGTTCCTGTCGTCTTTCTTGAAACCCAATCGACACCGAGTACAGGTTGTTTTCGCCATTCTTGGAAGCGACGGTCGCAGCGATGGAAGGCGCCATCACATCATCACCTCGGGAGGGAGGGTGGCTCGCGTCGGCTCCGATGAGCATGGTGACGGCCAAATTACCTTCAGCGGAAAAGGACAAAGAGTGGTTTTTTTTCGACCGTCGTAAGCACGGTCTCGGAAGGAAGTCGCAAAGTCTGGTCCAAGTCATATATATACTCATCAGCTTTCTCGATCTTCTCTTCATATACATGCGCAGCAGACCCGCGCTTTCTTGTGCCCTCTGCAACGTTACTCTGTCATGAGGATGAGGGGAGTATAAGCAGCGAAGACAGTCATTCAGCAAGGGAAAGCCATTCGTTACGGTCATGATAGTCATTACGGTCCCGCTACAAAAGCTGCATAACACACGGCATTTAGACTTGGAAGAAGGCCTCGACTTCATCCGCCGGCATATGCCCTCTAGCCTCTTCGTCTTCCGTGCCCTCTTGAATCGGCATAGGTCCAGGCTCTTCCTCGTCATCAAAAGTCCCAACGGCGAGCCAGTCCGTGGCGGCAGACGGCGCAATCACAGGACGAAGAGGCGAGTGGCCCGAACTCGACCTTCGTCGACTCCGCTCATTAGGTGATTTGGGTAGCAAAGACATTTCCGGCGATATGTGCTGGCGGTAGAGTGTATCTCAGTCAGCTCTCATCACGCCAGGGTGACATCTCGTTTCCACTCACCTCCCAAGTATTTTCATTTCCAGTACTCTTACGCCGCTGCCTTGCAGCAAAAGAATCCTCCGGCTCGTCCACGTTCTCCTGGTCCATATCATACGTGCTGAATCTAGCGTCTGGTCCCAGTTCATCAATGGAGACCACGCTTTCAGAGTCGCTGATCGCCTCTTCATCGGCCATGCCTCGGCTCTTCATGATCTCGTTCAACCGGTTCCAAGGTGTGTCAGTGGGCCGGATACCTAGTTCGCTGGAACTGGAGCCTCGTCGCCCGCCAGGCGAGTGCAAAAGATCCAACCCCTGCTGAACGTGCTCCTCCGCCCTGTCGATTCCCAATACCTCGGCTATCAGATCCTCGTACTCGTATAGCCAAGCTCCCATAATGCTTTCGATATTGTAATCGCCCGCGTCTGTCTCCTTTCTTGGCACTGTACGATTTGGCGGAAATACATCCGAGTCCGTTCGGTGAAGAGATCCGCTGCCGATGCTACTTGTACCGTGCTGGGCGGAAGCTTGTTCAGCTGATCCACCTGATGCAAGCGAATCCGAGCGACGGTGGAAATCGGAACCTGGTTGAGGAATGGCGTAATACTTGCTGTGATAGAATCGAATAAGTGTGCGAAGGGCATTCTCCGCCGCCTGTAACGGAAGGCACGGCCATAAGTTCACTTTGGTGAAAAGACTGAACTTGTGACATACATTCGACTCCTCGACCTCGTTGTCGATATCTATAGCGGCAAGCCACTCATCCCGAAGTTCGGGTTCGCAATTCAGGTAGATGGCGGTGATGGTCTTCATGTTGGCTGCAATGTCGATCACACGCATGAGCAAACGGAGCGGACTTAAGAGACACCCTGTTCCCTTACATTGCCTCCATTTCCTACCGCAAAAGGGAACCTGGCTCTTTATCACCTTTAAAACTTGTAATTGCAACATAGGATGCGACACTCGCAGAAGTCTTTTCAGGATTTGCTGAAAAAGATAGCGTGTCTTTAGCTCTTCTGCAGGCATTTTCCGTCCGACTCGACTCACGCTGCTCTTGTACTGAACTAACAACGAGATTCTCGCCGGACGTCGTTTGGTCAACTGATGGACTACTCGGATAAAGTTGATCGAGTAAAAGAAATTCCGCCAACTATATTCGTGAATGATTTCCATCTCCTCTCCATCCGCTCCGATTCTGACGGATTTGGGCTTTGGTTTGTGTTCGAACATGTCTTCGTCTTGACGCGAATGGCGCTCGGGGGAAAAGTTGGAAAAGCAATACCGGAAGAAACTGTCGAAGTAAAGCAAGTGAGCATTCTGGAGAACAAACGCGATGTGCACACCAAGCGCTTACTCGTGGTCTTCCCACTCGTTTCTGGTCTGTACAGTACTCAGCAGATCCTGAAAGCCGAACATTTTCAAAATCAACAGCAAACAATTCGAGTCGATCAGCAGGGTTGCCAGATGCTGGAATTTGATGATATCTGAACAGTAGAGCCTAGCTAAGTGGCAAGCTTCCAGCAATCGCCCCAGAAAGATACGTACGAGAAGCCTTGAACCACTTGAGCAGGAGGAGCAAGATCGCTGAGACTGCTTTCGAGGTGATTTCGCGGTGACGAGCGACGTCGACTTCTTCAAGTGTCTGTGGCGGGCTTTCGATTACCTCTAAAAGTGTTGATGATGCCATCAGTAAGGTTATATGCAGTCCCCTTAACGAGACGTGACGAGACTTACCGGGAACTTCAGCCCCTGGCGACCCGGATTGCTGATTTGCATTTACGTTGTGTGCCGGATTACCGGTGACCGTAGCAAGAAGGAGCTTCAGCAAGACGACGACTATACTTTGTGAAGACGGCAGAATGGCATTCTAAATGTAACGAATCACACGTGCTCCCATGTTAGCGCAAGAGGAGGCCGAGAAATGTTTGAATACGCACGTATATGCGCTCGACCCTGTACAGCCTTTTCAAGCTCAACCTCGCCTGCTTGGCAGCCTTCATGCCCAACGTGTCACCCTTCGATTGTGCAATCATCTCCTGTTCTTCATATCTCCAATCCATAATCTGGTACCCCTGCCAAGCCTTGTCCTCCTCTTCTTCGAGATCGTCGTCAAACTCGGATTTCGAGAAACCTATCAAGCCAGAAGAACCCAGTCCGCTCTCTTCGCGGATATAATCTTCTCGGATTTTCCGGAGTTGATACAAGCCGAGAGAGATATGTATATGCCGACTATATAGCCTTTCCGCCTCGTCGATCGCAAAGGGAACCATGCGTGATGGACCGAGTCCAAATTCAGTCCTTGAGAAGGGAAAGACGAACGGGCGAGTCTGATCCGTTTGGTACTGTTGTTTTTTCGGTTTCATTGGTGGCGTTGGTGGAGGCGATGGAGCGGGCGTTCCAGGTTGAGGCAGGGATCCCTGCCCCTGTTGTCCTGGTTGACCACCGGGACCGGATTTATTCTGCAGAGACGAGCGCGAAACGAATGTACTTGGCAGACCGTCTTCAACCGAAGTGTGGTAATGCGACCGGACGGGGATTGGGTTCATAGCCTCGGCCAATTTTTCTGGATTCAAAGGTGATTGCTTGACAGTGACTGGAACTTCGAAGGTGGGGTATTTAACGGTGATATCCTTGTGAAAGTTTGTCATTCCTGCCGGGGAAACCTTTGTAAAGTCTGTCAAAAATACGGGATTCTCAGATGGTTCAGCTAAAGTCTGGCTATAAATGATCCCTTCTTACCTCGTTTGATAGCCGGCAGACCTGCGAGGTCCCTCTGAAGTGCCACGGCTTTCCGAATGTCCTTTAATCCACCAAAGCAAGCCAGAATCGTCTTCCAAACAACTAGTAGCAGCTATAGAGGTCGCGACGGGTTTCGCGGTAAGCAAAAGCCCAACGGCACAGATGCTGGTCTCCTACCTTTTTCACGGGGAAACCTTTATGCGACTTGTCCCGCAGACTGGCGACGAGATTAAGGAGATAAACTGGCAACGGCTGTTCCATAGCCACTGCGTAAAATAATCGATACGCGTTCCATCAATTGTGACACCGATAACGGAGCCTTTTCCCACTTACTCAGCTCATCACCAAACGTCTCATCATGCCTAAAGACTTCAACCACAAAGTAGATGATTCCGAGATACACCCCAATCTCTGCATTAGTATCTTCCATGGCGCGGTGCAATTCCTCTGGCACATGTTGTATCTGCTGAAGCGGAGGCGGCTGATTGGGTGGCTGCGCAAAAGGCGGTTTCTGAGGCTGGACAATCTGTTCGTGGAAACTGCCATGAGGACAACAGGAGTCAGCACCGACTACTTGCCACTTTTCAAGGATAATTTGTCAAAAGGAGATACCACATACCTCATCGCGCGTGCTATCGAGTCATGCCTTGCGCAGGCATCCTTTAGGGCCACGATCGCAGACGAAAGCCCATCTGCTGAACGAACGAGTCCAGCGTTTTCTATAATCCAGTGGAGCTGATAATCTGGCCCGGCGCATTCTGCGAAGTTGCCTGAGTTTGAAGGCGTACAATGAGCTGACATCAAGACGATGATAATGGGAGACTCACCTTGAACGAGATAACTCAACCGTCTTGCGGCCTTCATCCTCTCCTCCAAATCTCTATGTTCCAGATACTCGACCTGCATCTGCACGTAATTCTTCCGAGCACCGATAGTCTCCTCTGTCCACTTTGCGTCTTTCCCTACATCGATCTGAAATTCATGCAGATTGTCCAAGAGGTGGGACATTTCTGAATAAGGAAAGAATTCAGAGAGCTCGGAAAGAATGTCGGATGTGTCGTCGTAGTGGAAATCGAATTGTTGTGGCTGAGGATTTCCGTTGGACAAAGGGGAAAGAGGTGGATGAGACATCAGTAGGCAGATTCTGTTGCGTTCGTTGTAAGAGCACGCACCTTTGCCTTGGGAAGAGCTCCTCCCATACCATCCCCTATATCGAAAGCTCCCATCCCGGGCATTCCGGCCATCCCAGGGACTTGCCCTTGGTCTACATTCGGAGGTATCCCCATTCCGGGACCCATACTCCTCGCACCCGGTCTCGCTGGACCTCCATCACCTACGACTGTCGCAGCGCCGTCCGGAATAGGTCCATTGCTACCTCGCTGCAGTGTCGGTCGTCTCTGCAGTGTTGGAACCGCGGCTCCAATCCCTGGCATTCCCAAAACGTCTCCGGAACCACCAGTATGAGCTTGTCCCGGATTCTGGGTTTGCGGTGGGACACGCGACGCATAACTCATACTTGGCTGCTGCGCTGACATCTCGCCTTCCGTTGCTCCTCCATCTGAATCAACCACCGGCTGAGCGTTCTCCAACGTGGGTGCGGTGTCGGTCTTTGGTTGAGGACGCTGCATCATTTTGGAGATGCTGCTCGTCAATGAGTTCATGGTGGCGAATCAGAACGAGCGGACAGCGACTCGTTCGAGCCGGAAGCGCAGGGTTAGTGGATAGCTGAATTTCAGTGGGAGGGGAAGAAGACTATCAAAGCGGAGGTTGTCAACTTGACAAGCTCAGTAGAAGATGACCGAACCAGAATGATACTTGCTCATCATCTTCACTTCATCAGCTGTCGATCGTCATACTGTATACCGACTCTCGCGACTCTGGCGAGGAAAGGTGCGCCCATGCAAATTGTAAAGGACGCGAGTCGACGATGGGCACAGATGACGAAACGTCTTCCTGCTATGCTTTATATTCTGTCCAACATTCAGGCTTCCAATCAATCTAGACTGTATAGCGGTTGAAGAGCACCAACCGCGTTGACGAGAAACCAAAAGGAAACCCGACCCGTCATCGAAATGGCGAGCATGCAAGTCGACTCGCAGACCGTAGATCCCGCTCAGTTCATCGCCCAGCAACGCTCCCAGGCTCCAGAGGAACTCAAGCAATGGTGGGAGAAGCTTGGAAAGGCCTACGAGAAAAGGTGAGTTTCTTCCGGCTGCATATCAGCCTATGGCGCAGAGGAAAGAGCTGATGCGCTGACGTGATCTGCAGACTATGGCATAACATAACCATACTCTTGGAGGAGTTTTCGTCAAAGCCGTCGAATGTGACGCATCTGATCAGTCTATACGACAAGTGAGTCCTCAGAACATTTCTCAACCACGCTCCGACTCTAACATTGTAATCTGACAACTATGAACAGCTTCGTTCATCCAATCGAGGACAAGTTGAACCCTCTAAAACTCGTCAAGTTTACAACACAAGTCGGCCGTCAATATGAAGGTATGACAAGTCTCACGCAAGACCGCTGGTCCCTTACACACAACTCACCATTTTCCTTGCACCGCAGACCCCACGTCCATCCTTTCGTTCTACCAAAAAGTGCACTCTGGCCTCGCAGACCCGAACCCTCCAACCGATCCAGAACCAACTACAGGCATACAGAAAGCTCGACCGCCACCTCCAGCAGCCGAAGCCTACGCCCTCTCACTTTCCGCGATTGCGTATGCTCAGTTACTCAACCATATGGTGGATGAGAGTAAGAAGAGCTTGGATCATTGTGAGGAGGTTTTGGCGGGTGTGGATGACGTTGAGCCGGCGGTGAATGCGGGGTTGTATGGCGTCAGTGCGGATTACTACAAGGTGGGTTCGATACATGTAGACTGTATTCGAATTACGAGTTGCTAATTGTGGGATTGCGTTGCGTCGACAGGTCAAGGCCGATTACGTAGCGTACTACAAAGCATCATTGTTATACCTCGCGTGCATCAACCTCGACGAACAGCCGAAAGAGGATCTCGTCAGCCGCGCCCATGATCTGAGTATCGCTGCATTGCTAGGTGAGACCATCTACAACTTTGGAGAACTCGTAAGTCCGCCGCACGTATGTATGCATCATGTATGCTGAAGCTTCGGGTTCCTGCCGTCTCTTGTTCTCCTCCCCAGCTGCAACACCCTCTGCTCGACGTACTGGAAGACTCGCCACACAAGTGGATCAAGGATCTCCTGTTTGTCTTCAACGCTGGTGATATCGGTCAATACGAAGTTCTAAGCCAACGCCTTCACGAAGAAGTACGTACCTTACGAATCGTCGCCTTTGATGCGCTGATCTGATCGTTACGCGCACAGCCCATCCTCGAAAACGAACAGGATTTCCTCCGCCAAAAGATCTGCTTGATGGCGTTGATCGAGGCTGTTTTCAAACGGCCGAGGAGTCAGAGGAACATGTCGTTCCAGACGATCGCGAGTGAGACAAAGTTGCCGATGCACGAGGTGGAACATTTGGTCATGAAGGCTCTCAGGTAAGTATCAACCTCCCATTGCGACCCTTTATCTCGGTGATGCTGATTCCGTTGTCCGATCTAAGCTTGAACCTAATCAAGGGTTCCATCGATCAAGTCAACAGTATCGCCGACATTCATTGGGTCCAACCCCGAGTTCTCGACAATACGCAGACTCAGGCGCTCCTCGACAGGCTGGATCAGTGGGCTGCACATGTCGGTATCGTCGGTGATGAGGTTGCTTCGTATAAACAGCCCTTTGTGGCTTCCGTGTAGACAGGTCAGAGGGCACTGGTCCGAAGTATGCATATTTGATTCATGAGATGCAAGGCCCTTTGGAAGAAATCTTTAATTCCAAGGGATGGAAAGGATCTACCTCTTTGAACTCACAAAGGACATATTGCACAGGGATTTGAACGTGCACCTCATATGGTTCGCCTTTGCAGCGTAGAACGAGGAGACGATCACGGCCAGCCAGCTAATTAAGGCCAGGTATAGTGTACAACTTCCGTAAGGAGATGATGCACTCGGGTGCGCCCGCTCCACAATCTCGGTCGATCAACCGACAAAGGTGAGACTCCTCCTCCTCTTCTTGGCTGAGATGCGGTTCTGCGTGCGTTTCCGTCCTCTCATTCCCAAAGCTCCATCAGCACCATAACCCCCGTCAGAAAGGTGACATCGGCTTCACCACTCGATCACGACGGAACCCTGCGATCAGCTGTGACCCGACACCCACACGAAGATCCCGAGTGACAGCAGCCCTTACGACGCCAACGTCGTAAGGCATCCCTTCGGCCCCCCTTCGGGCAGGCATCAGTCGACACATATCGATAGGGAAGACCTGGACTTTGGTACCGTCATGTCCAATCCGACTAATGGGCAGCCACCTAGGCCGCAGCTGCAGGACCTGATGAGGTTGATCCCGGCAGAGCTGCAGAACTCGAGCGTAGAGGAAAAGATGAATTATTTGAAGACGTTGGTAGCGAGAAATGTGAGTCGAGTCTTCAGAGCCATGCGCCTATCTACAAGGCTCTAACCAATGAACCGGTAGACACAGCAAAACGCCAGCCAAGCTGCTGGTTCCCCTCAAATGCGACCGTCTCCTCGACCACGTCCACCGCCTAATTTCGCCGGACCAGCGACAGCCAACGTGAACAGCATCCAAGTTGCCCCGAACAGCAACCCCACAGTTCAATCAACCATCCCCACAACTACCGGAACACCGACAGTGCCGAACCAATCAGCCTTGATCCATCGTCTCTGCGTCCAAGCAGGAATAACGATGCAGCATTTCCAAACCCTCAACCCGGCGCAGCAATCATCATTCCTCGCGAATCAAGCGGCCATTATGCGTCAGAACGCGAACCGAACTCAAGCAATCGCCAACGGTGCACCTGGGCAAACGGGAACACCCGGCAGACTGCCTCAGGTGCTGCCCCAGCAAAATCAGGGGTCGTCGACTCAAGGGTTACAACCTGCCTTGAACCTGAACGGAACGGGGCAGAATCCAGCACAAGCCGCGATGGCTGCCACGGCTTCCTCCAACAACCCAGCACTCCAAGCCCGACTCCTTGCGATGCGCGCTCAAGGTCAACCTATCCCACAGGCGCTGCAGCACCAATTGGCGGCGGTTGCTGCTGCGGCTGCACAAAACAACGGACCGGGGGGAGGCGGCGCCAACCAACTGATGAGCAGTCAGTCGCCTCGGCCTTCCTCTGAGGGTTTGCCGGGAGGTCCGCCGTTGGGGTTAAATCTGGGTTTACCTGGAGCGCCGGGCACACCAGGCTCTGTGAATGGCCAGAATCCGGCGAATCAAAAGCAGTATCAAGAGATTCATAATATCTTGTCGAATTTGCCAGAGTTTATGAAGATGAAGGAGGAGAACAGGTTGAGCGATCAACAGAAAAAAATGGTTCGTCCGGTCGGTCTGGTTAAGGCGGCGCGCGCTGACACTTTCGCGTTCTGCTCCTCAGCTTGATTACATTGTCAAGATGAAAGGCCCAGGGACGTACGGTCAGCTATTAAACCAACAGACCGCCACCTCGCAGCGCAACGAACAGCTACAAGCCCAGCGTCAACAAAGCCAACAACAACAGCAAAGGCAGCAAGGGTCCATCATGCAGGGCCAGCCGCAAGACAACCTTTCATTACATTCGAATCAACAGCAGGTGTTGTTCAGACAGCTCCAAAATATGCAGCAGCAGCAACAACAGATGGCTTTGAATGGGGAACAACATCAGGTTCCGGGGACGCCCGTTCAGACTAATTTGACGGCCACGCCTCGTCCAAATGGCCAGCATGGGATACAGGGCGCTGGGACGCCAAATTCGCAAGGGACGTCGTCGCCCGTGGCTATGGGCACGCCGTCGGGGTCGACCACGAGTGCTGTCACGGCCGCGATGGCGTTTAAAAAGATTGAAGACATGTCTGATGAAAAGCGCAACATGTTTTTCAGGAATGTGAGTCGGGTTTTGCGGTGGTTGCGACCAGGGGTTTACTCATTCTGGTTGGGTAGACGCCACCTATACGACGGTCATACTTCACCCATATACGAGGACTGCCCGAGGAGCAGAAACGGGAGCTATTCACAAGGGTATGCGTGATACACTTTCCGTCGAGGGTTCAGAGGTTCACCCGTGATCATATGCGATAGAAACCGGCTATAGGTGCAGCATACCAAGAGTACATTCGTGAAGTAAACTTGCAGCAACTCCGGAATGCGCAACAGGCTCGCCAATCGCCTCTGAACTCCAACGCACATCCCGAGATGGGTACACCCGATCTTAGTAATCAGATACCAGGTGCGAACGATCCATCGCCAAACTCTGCGAATGGCCAGGTGCCTGGTGTGCCGCTGCCGAATTTACAACTTCCACCGAATCGACAACGGCTACTAAATCAGGCGCAGGCGAGACAGGGGCAAGGAGGGCCGGGCGGTCCCATGCCCATGCAGAATGGTATGCCGCCCATGATGGGGATGAACCCGCAAATGCAACAGGCGCAGAATCAAGCGGCAGCAGCAGCAGCGCAAATCGCGGCGTTCAAAGCGCAGTCGCAAAACCAGATGCACAATTCTCCGAGCTTGCCCCATGGCATAACACAGAGCCCGCGATCGATGCACGGCACGCCTCATATGGGGCAGAACGCCCTGCCTTCCAACATGCGAGGTGGAACGCCTAATCGTGTCGCATCACTCGCGATCAACGGTCTCCCGAGCCGACAAGGGTCTATCGGAGGATCGCCGCAAATAAATTCATCACCAGGTCTGGCGAATGCAAGCCTTACTCAGGGTATGATAGGACCGACAAACGGTATGATGGGCGTTCCCGGTGGTCCGCAGATGGGGCAACAGCAGCTCCAGGCGCAACTCGCGCAGATAGGTCAACATGCACAGGCGCAGTTGCAGGCAAATCTCCAGAATCAGGCTCAAGGCCAATCACTGATGCCGTTGTCGCTGCCCGGTGGCCCAATGGGCGGTGGTGGTCCCGGATTACAAGGGATGATACCGCCCCCAATGACCATGGGCGCTCAAGTACCTCTGCACCCCGGAATGCTGCCTCACGGTCTCGCAGGGCAACTCAACCAGATGCAGGCAGCCCAATTGGCGCAGATGCAAGCTCGTGGTGGTCCGATGCGATTGCCATCCGCCAATGTTGGCCCGTCGCAGCAATCTTCGTCGCAGCAATCTTCTGCGGATTGCCCACCAGTGTCGACCGAGATACAGATATCTCAGGTCTTACCGGCATCTGCGAAAACGGTATCATCGGTCAACAAGTACCCGGATACCAAGCCGTTGCGGACTTCGCTGAATGGTGGGCTTGCTGCCGGTATGATCTTGGGATTACCGCCACATCTGCAGCGACCTGCCTCTATGGGCCGATATATCCAACAGATGCACCGTGATATCGGGACGAGCGGAGTCTCGAAACTGGCGATGAAGGGTACGATATTTGAAAAGCTCAAGAGCAACGTCAAGGAAGGTGATGAAGTGGAAGAGGACACTGCGGTGTCCACGTTGATCAGCGACGGTGGGGTCAAGGAGGACAAGGCGATTGTGGCTCCCGTTCCAGAGGAGGATGGGGTGGAACCGGTGACTAGTCCTAACACTGGTAAACGCAAATTGGCGGATTTGGCAAGATGTATCTACCCGGAGATCGACATCACAGAGGCAGCTGAAGACGCAAGTGTCTCTTTGTTCACCGAGTACGATAAAGCTAACCCGCCCTCCCACAGGTCCTCCTTGAGATCGCCGACGAATTCCTCGACTCGTGCATCGAATTCGGGTGCCGCATGGCCCGCCACCGAAAAGCCCGTAAACTACAAGTACAAGACATCCAATTTCACCTCGGGCGGGAATACGACATCCACATCCCCGGGTTCTCATCCGATGCGATCCGGATGGACCGGTTGCGGAACGAGTTGAAGGTTGCGGCGATGAATGGGGCTGGTCCGAATGCGGGGACGAGGGCACAGCGGTTGGCTGCGGTCGGGCAAGCGAGGGCACAGGCGCAGCAGCAGGCGAAGAAGGTTGCGACGACGGTGGGCGCGAATGGGGTCGTCGATACTGCGCCGGCGCAGAACAAGGTCGGGATAAAGTTGTAGACCCCAGGATAATGTCGTCGAAACGGACGGCGCGAGGACAGACAACGTTGTGTAAGGATCCATAAGCATCTCGGAAGGCATATATGCCATGCGACATTCGTGACACGTAGCCGAGTTGGCTGAGGTTGTGAGGTTGGCGACAGATTTTCAGCCTCACGATAATTCCGAGCGATCTGCAAGATAAGCGCCATGCGCCCCAGTTGGCATCGATGGCAGTAATGACCCCGACATGAACGGACGGCTCAGGCAGAAACTCTAACGAGCGATGACGCGCCACCCGATCTGTCAGGCCTGAGGGAATCCTTGGGAATACCGGAGCACAGGTTAGCGAGAAATAGCGTCTAGAACGAGAGAGTCCAGGATAGCCCGATGTTGAATGACGATCTACCCCTCGCGTGCGCACTGCCGGCTCTGTCAAGCGCCGTGCTGTCTTGGACACCCGATCTCAACTCATCCCAACTCCAGAGGACTCTGCCACGCGTTTACCACTTCTGCTCCTCCGCCAGCTCCGATTGGGGTCGGAGTGGTGAAAACAGGGCGTTTCATGCGTTTCATCACTAGTACTGTAAGCAATCATTCGGGTACAGGGATGCACGTGGATATGTATCCGCGCGGGAGCAGCAGCCAGGCCTGGCGGAGGGACAGCAGCGTCCATAGTCAATCAGTCATTGTTGACCTCACCTCCTATCTGCGAGGGATATATACCGCGCTCTCTTCCCCCTCGACCAGTTCCCCTCCTGGAAAGATCTCGTGTCTTCCTGTCTTGCCCCTTCCCACTCCGGCCCACCATGTCGCGACAATGGACTCGCCGCATTCACGAATCCGAATACGTCAACCCTCAAGATGACGAAGCTGCTCAAATCCAAGAACAACGTGTCAAGTCTCTCGTCTTGTCCGACTATCACCCTCGACCCACGAAATCAGGAACGCTAGGTCACACCATTCCCATTGTAGCCAACTTTTTCAAGGTAAACTTCAACGGTCGAGGAAAGACGATCCAGCACTACGATGTGGACATTTCTCCTATCGTCAAGACCACGGCCGACAAGCCTGCGAAGGATGACAGACCGCCACGAAGGCTTCCTCTACTCTTGATGAAACAGATTCTCGATAAGGCTGGTGAACAGCTTGGACAAGACTGTGCTGCTTCTTTCCGAGACGGTGCTTTCGATGGTCGAAAGAACTTTTTCTCTCCTTCTGCTCTCCCCTTGGATCGAGGCGAAGTCAAGAAGCTCGAAGTCGTCATCCCTTTCGAAGATCCTCGACCTCCTAGGCCTGGACAGGAAGATGCCCCCCAAGGTCGTCGATTTCGGGTTGCGATCAAACACGCAGCGACCATTGATCTCGAAGCCGTCGTCAGGTTTTGCAACGGTGATAAACAATCAACGCAAGTCGAATCGACGATGTTGACGGCGATCATGGCTGTCAATGTTCTCTTGCGACAAGAAGTGAGTCCCTTTCCGATACCTTGGTTTCTTGTAGCTGATTCGTGCTCGACGCTAGCCATCCCTCAGATACACCCCTGTCGGAGCCGCCCAGAACCGATTCTTTGACATGCAACAGACTGGTACATACCTCACAATCGATGACATAACACACAACACTAACCTCCTCTCCACCACCAGAACTCATCGGATCCGGAGGTCTCGTCGGCAAGGGCTTCATGCAGTACGTCTCGTACTCTCCTCTCGTAAACCACGTCTAACCCTTCCTCCTCGTCAGATCTTACCGACCCGGACAGCTTCTTTCCGGTGTCCAACTCGACACGGCATACTCTGCATTCTTGCAACCTGGTCCGATGATCCAGGTCGCTGCGCAAATCTTGAGTGGTGGTGGCGGTGGCGGTGGTCGTAAGTACCTTGTCTTTTCTGTATGATGTAATGCTGACATGGTTCCTGAATAGGTGGTGGACGAGGTGGTGGCCGAGGTGGCCGAGGTGGTGGCTTCGATCGAGGACGAGGACGAGGCGGATTCGGTGGCGGCGGAGGCGCAGAGATGCCGCAAGAACTTCGACCATACGAGATCAGCAAACTCCGAAAGATTTTCGCTCAATGTAAATTCAAGCTCACTCACCGACCCTGCAGCAAGATCTTCTCCGTCATGTCGATCACTGCGAAGCCTGCGTCCGAAATCGAGTTCACCCTTTCCGGTCGAGATGGAGCGCCGGACGAGAGGACGAACATCGCGGCGTATTACAAAAAGATGTACGGAAAAGACCTAAGGTACCCTCGGCTTCCCGCCATTTTATATGGTTCCAAAAACTACGTCCCGATGGAGTTTGTAGCGCTGGAGCCCTTCAACGGGTTGCCTCCCAACAAGTTGAGCTCTGACCAGGTATGTTTATGTTTCGAGATTGCTTCGAGTCTTGTGCTGATCCATCGCCTACCTGCAGACTGCCGACATGATCAAGATTGCGGCTCAGCGACCTCCCGACCGATTGACTAGAAGTAGGTTCTTTCCCGACGCACACCTATGTGACACAATCTAATCCTGTATCTTTCCCAGTCATGGAGTGGCGAAAGACTCTGGCCTATGAACGACAGGGCAAGATCCAAGCATGGGGACTTACAGTGGAACCCAACATGATCGATGTCTTAGCTCGAGTTCTGCCCCCGCCTACCGTCCAGTACGCCGGTGGCGGTTCTTCAAGCATCATGCGACCGAGCGGAGGCGCTTGGAATCTCAAGGGCAAAAAATTCTTCAAGACCGGCGCTCCTCTTCAAGCCTGGTCGGTCGTAAGCTTCGATAGGGGTGTCACCACCCAAGACTTGCAAGGATTCATCGGCTTCTTTACGCGTGCGCTCTCCACTGTCGGCGTCACGGTCGCCAACGAACGACCTCCTCTGTTCGGTCCGATCAACCCCGCATTCCAAGGTACCGGTATGAACAAGAGCGTCTTTGACGCCTTGGCTCAAGCTGCGAAAGCCGCCTGGGCCGCCGGTGGTTCCAAGGGTGCTCCCCAGTTGATCGTCGTCATCTTGCCCGGTCGAGACGCAGCGCTTTACGAAGAAATCAAACGTATCGCCGCTTGCCACTTGCATGCCCCCGTTGTCACCCAGTGTCTTCAAGCTGCCAAGATCCGTAGTGACCGTGGATTGGATCAGTATTGCGCAAGTAAGCCCCCTTCCTCCGCCCCTTCCAGGATCCATGCTCACCCCGAATACAGATGTTGCCATGAAGGTCAATGCCAAGCTCGGTGGTGTGACCCACAGCGTTCCGATGGGTGATTTGCCCGGTATGAGCAACAGGACGATGCTTATTGGAGCCGACGTCACTCACCCTCCCTCCCGAGGTGATGATGTGATTGCGCCCTCCATCGCTGCGACCGTCGCTTCCAAGAATGGCGAAAACAACCTGTACTCCGTTTCGATTCGGTTGCAAGAAGGACGACAAGAACCGATCAAGGATCTTCAGTCGATGATGAAAGAGCACCTCAAGACGTACGGTAATGCGTGTCGGTATCTCCCGGACTCTATCGTCTTTTACAGAGATGGAGTATCTGAAGGCCAATACGCCGTCGTCGTTCAGCAAGAAATCAAAGCGATCCGAATCGCTTGCGAAGAGCTGAAACCCGGGTACAAGCCCAAGTTGAGCTTTATTCTCACAGTCAAACGGCACAATATGCGCTTCTTCTCGAAGACCGGACGAGAGTGTGATAGATCTGGCAACTTGCCGCCCGGTACCGTCGTGGACAAAACCGTAGTTCATCCGTTTGCGTTTGACTTTTATCTACAAGCTCACGCCGGATTGATCGGTACCGCCCGACCAACCCACTATGTCGTGCTCGTCGACGAGAACAACTTTTCGGCCGATGGACTTCAACAACTCACCAACAGTTTGTGTTACTCTTTCGCCCGTGCGACTCGATCTGTCTCCATCGTTTCGGTCTGCTACTATGCGGATATCATCTGCACAAAGGCGCGATCGATGGTGTACGAGGAAGAATCCTTCTCCGAGACACAGACTCAATCGTCGGCAGGCGGATCGGGACCTCGAGGTTCCCTCATCAAGGAGTTTGATCCTCTCAAGATCGCCAAGTTGTTTGAAAAGAACAAGGAGTTTGAAAACGTCGCTTGGTACATGTAGGCTGTTCGTCGACCCGTGATGTTGTTGCTTGAAGTGGAAATGAAAGTGTTTGAAATCATGACGCCGGAATTGCATCCCGCGTCTTATTCGTCCACCTTTGTACGATGCTGAAATACGCAGGTGGTTGTAACGAATTCAATTGTGTTATCTCTCCCGGCTACAAGTCTGGCTTTAACCCCTTTCTCCATCCTCGAAAACACCAAACGGCCGACTTTCGCACATCAAGATCGCTCTTTCCCCGACCGACACCCAAATCTACCGCCATCTTCCCTTCCCACTTGTCACCGAATACCAATTCCTCCCATTCCATCTCTAATTCGACCACTATCCGTTCGAAAAACTCGTCCATAACAGGTCGTTTCGCATAGTG